>JAGDQP010012088.1:35938-51193 GCA_022664845.1 Lepisma saccharinum
ACATGGAGATGGAAGAGGTAGGAGGTTCTGATGGTCTGTTTATGTGTTTGGCGGCAAATGAGAAAGCAGTTTATACAGACTTTCTCAATGATTTCCAAGACATAGTTGATGATGACGATCTGCAGTGATTGTGATGGTGGCCTTCAAAATCTTCTGAAATTAATTTCTTTGCCAAAAATTGTTTCTATATATTTATATTTTTTATTAATTAAGTATATTTTATTACTATATTTTATATAAATTCAAATATTTAAAAATTATTTGTTCAAACTAATTTATGAAATTGGAGTTAAATTTCAAAATTACACAATATATTATGTAATTTGTATTTTTTTTCTAGTATTTTTTCTCTCTTTTAGTAAATATATTATGATTGTAATATTATATATTTCTTCATTTTTAATTGTAGTTGCTATAGTGTGAATTTTCTTATTCATTTTTTGTTTGTTTTGTAGTGTTTAATTATACATTTTGTAGTGTTTAATTATTTATATAATATAAATTTGATGTAGAATGTTTAAATGGTTGAGTGGAAGAAAAGGTTATGCCTTAACTCCGCCATTCAAAATAAGAATAAATGAAATTAAATTAAATGAAATTTGTAATAATAAAAAAAAGTATATAAGTAGAGAGAGTACTAAATTGTCTTTTCGCAACCGGAGTTAGCGTGTTCCCCGGAATAAGCGAACAAAAGAATAATTAAAATGTCAAGATCGGGTAACAAGTGTGAAAAAGGTCTAGTCAGGGTAAAACGTTAAATCTGGTAGAGTTGGGACGCTATAGGGCAAACGTTCGGAAGGGAGAGTGAGGGAGAGGGTCGATGGTCAATCCGAAGGTTCCTTCAGTTCGGTGACGGCCAGCAACAAGTGAACCACAAAGATCTACGGCTCCTCGGAAGTGATAGTGCGGGACTGCGAAAAGATGTGTGATACACATACATACACTACACGACCATCCATTAGACATTTTTTACATTACACACATATACATTACTTCTTTTTTTACATTTATTCATTTTCCTTCTACACAATTTCCCCATTAATACGATACTGGACTGACTGCAGCCATTGAAAATTTCATGAATATGTGAAGCTAGGGAGCGGAGATGAAACTTAATATCGTTTGTCCACTTCCAGTCTAAACCAACATGGACCAAATTTTCGATTCTAACTCAGTTTTTACGCTTGATATCGCTGTGTGGCCCGGTTCTTAAATTATGTCTTAATTCTTGCAAAAAACGTAAATATTATTTGCAGTATTTTCTATTGTATGCAGAGTACGATATACTCTTACATGAATAACTCACTTATTAAGACTTAAATAAAAAAAACGGGCCACACAGCGATATCAAGCGTATAAAACTGAGTTAGAACTGAAAATTTGGTCCACATCGGATTAGACTGGAAGTGGACAAACGAACTTAAATATTTGTTCAGTGGTCTATCTTTCAACAATAAGTTGTCACTCTAGTATAGTTTACGTAGAGCTCGATGGGATTGACTCTACAGAGGATGCATTTTGGACGCTGTACATTTTGCGAATATAGCGACATCTTTGAAAGCATGAGTAATTAAAAACGCAAACAACTGTGTAGCGGGACGAGTTTTACGAACGATTGTTTGTTTGATAATAAAGAGGAAAGAAGTCGAAGGTTTACCGACCAGTACGCAGATCTTTCATTACAAGTGTTAAGTAAATAATATGAACAAGAAGGATCGCCCTGAATACCCACATATCCTGTTTAACGTCGTAATGGCAGAATGCAGCTGCAATTGACATTATTAATGTACATAAGATAGTGCTCACCGTTTTCCCGAGGTTTGGGTCGCAGTATCCTGTAAAGCACGTAGTGGTCGTAGCTCAATTGGTAGAGAGCAGGCATTCCGCCAGGACTTTCGGAGTGAGGGGGCGTTCGGAATCACTACCTTTTTCTTCAAAAGCACCTTTTCCTTCGTCGCCGCCATATTGAAGGTCGTTCGAAACCTAAAGGAAGAGTCACAAAGGTCTTTTATAGCACCTTTCATGAAGGTACCATTGAAGGTGCCTTTCCGGAAGTTCGGCCATTTAATTTACCCAGAAGACCCAGCGAGACAGAAGGTATGTTACCGCCTGTTTCACCAAAATAAACCTAGATAAAATTGTTACCATCCGAAGTACATTTAACATAGGAAATATTGGACAGTACTTTAATGAAAGAAAATAAATTGTATACATATTTTTTTGTCTAGCGGCGAAATTGTGAAATAAATCCAACTAGTTTTTTTAAAATAACATTTACATTTCACTGTACTAAATTAAATTTGATTTAATTTTAGTGCAGCTTATAGATTTCACACCTCTAAATCAGAAGTGATGAAACATTTCTATCCAGGGATTCAGTCAATATTTTTAGTTTGGGGAAGTAAAGCAAAAATTGGAGAGAAGCAAGTTGAATTGTTCCATATTTTAAAGAGAGTTTTAATCTACATTATGCCACACACTTTCAGTAAAAATTAAGTTAGGGCCGTGTACTTGACAATTCGGGGGATACAACATCATTGGGGGATCTGACAAATTCCATGTTTCTATAATTCAATGTACCATACCTATTCTATTATCACTTCATGTTCACCTGGTAATAACTAGGAACCTTAATTATAGCATTTGCAACATTGCATTGCAGATTTTTGCATTATTATCTTAAAGTACAAATCCTAAATTAACCTCTTTTTCCTTAAAAATCAAACTTGAACCAATTCCTGTACATGCTACCCAAATTGTGATCTAAATTTCCTTCCTCACTCCTATCTTTCATTTGTTCCTTCTTCCCTGTCATTGTCTTTCTCCTTTCCTCCTTCCAATTGTTCACTCTTATCCTTGGCGAAGTAAACAAATTCTGAAATACTACAAGACTCTAAAGTTATTACTACGAACTAAATCCAATATTAAGTGTTAAATCATTAGTTTCTCTCCAAATGTGCTCTTCAATGGTGAGCTCTGAGAAGTAATTCAAGTTCAAGTTCAAGTTCTTAAAGTGAGTTTGAAGGAAATACTCAGGTTGTTCACCCTCGTATACTTCCTCAAGTCCCTACGCATAATAAGCGCCTGATATGTAGGTGTATAGAAAACGAAAAGTTAGAATGCAGTTATCTACAACACGCAAACTCTTGACTATTTTACTATACAGCGTATTTGAAGATTAGGACAAACAATAGCACAATGTAGAGTTCAGTAAGTATACAATGTTTCGATAAGGTAAAATGAATTGTATGGGCGGTAACAGCACCATGCTTTACGCCCTTCCGATATGGGGGAGTCCCTTATCTTTGTCACATCTAAACACAATGTTTCAAATCATTGAAGGGTGAAATAAAATTGAAAGGGCGAGAGAAAAACCAGGGACTATTTAGCATCTTGCGCACTGGGGGCGAGTCCATGCAGTGTCTTTTAAACGCCATGTACATCACGTCTACAGAAACATATCTAACCTGACTTTAACTAACCCTTTCACTCTCTCGAGATACTGTCAGTGTTTTCTTGTGGACGTTCATTCATAACATAAAGCAGTATTCGATTTGCCGAAGGGATGTCAGGGATCTTCCCTAGTGCGTGAGTATTTTATTACCAGTTGTTGATTCCGAATATCATCCCAACCAGGGATTAAATTTTTGTATTTCTACCCATTCAGGTAATATTTTGAAACTTACCAGCGACCACTAGCTTTAGGATTACCCCTTCGTAATTTATAGCAAATCGAACCCTGACACGGAATGTATTCATAAGTATTCCTCCGCATGCTACCATGTTAATTGGGTGTTGATCAACTCGAGTCCGTATTTAACGAAATAATGACATAGCTTTTCGTAATACTTTATGGATTGCTGGCTGACACTAGATATTTATAAAATTGTCTGCGACAATTAGTGGTAATGTGATAAGTGATGTAAAGCGTACACCTAGCGGAAGATGCGGGCCATAAAGTAAAGTTTATCCAAGGAAGCTCTTATTTTTCTGTGGTATTAATGCTAGCGTGATATTTCAAGCTTCGCAAGATAAGTGCAAAATAGAAATGTACGTTTGTACTCAGTTTATAACACACAACGCACCATTGTCATTTGATTTTCTTTCTCGGTAATTCAAAAACGTTGAAAGGTCATTTGGGCCTTTGTACATAGTACACATGAAATATAAAGCCACTTTAGCAGTACACATCAGTTTGTTTTAAACGCAACACACAGGGTTGCATTGCTTTTTACACGTGAAGGAATTTTGCAGCTAGTAATTCCGCCAGAACCGCGATAGGGAGATGCTACCTCTCCAAGTTTACAAAAGCATTAAATATTTTACGTTTAATAGAGCAAATCTTGAAAACCTAAATACACTCTCGCCAATTTGGGTTTCACATGCGTTCAAAAAGTTCTGGCGGACATAGCACGCAACATTCCAACCAAATGTATTTTTGGAATGATACTAATTTATTGTTGTGCGTCCTGTAATTGTTACTATGGGGGAATAAATGCGTTTTGCGATTTTTTTCTATATGTTTACAGTACCAATCGACGTATGGACATAATAACGGAAGTTAAGATATCTTCTCAAATTTATCAACAGATGTCGCGCCTGTCGAAGGACGTACGAAACCCAGGGGGGGGAGGCGGATGGCGCTTTCGATTTATTGTGCAGTGATAAAAAAAAAGTAAAATCAGTGAAAGTTTTTAGTTTATATACCAAGGTTGGTTGCTTCGGCATCCCTATCAAGGAGCATGCCACGACCACCTGACAAACTAGAAAGACAACAAAATACTAAAAAATCTAAAGTGACAACAATTCCAATCAGGAAACTAAGTGTTACCACAAAAAATCCAAAACTACCCACTCCAAAACCGGATGTACCAATCTTAACAGCAGTTACTACCGATAATATTGAAATAGTTGATTACGTTACCGTTGAAGTAGACGACTCTAAATGTGATAAACAATCTCCCGGTACTACCCAAAACATAGTGCAAGACACATTAAGTAACTATGAGAAAAAAACACAATATCCCAACGATTACCACATGACAGATGCTGAAACCGGTAAAAATCAAGAAGAGAACACTGCTCATACATTTACCTCGAGCACATCACCTAACACAGATACTAGTCATATGCCACACTTCCAATCAAGAAATAACCCTGAACCGTTGGAAAACATAGATCATGACAATGAAACTCACGATATCGAAGATAGGCAAACCCAATCTAACCAAATCTCTCATAGCATCAAAAGATCCCGATTAGACAACTTTGTGGACGATAACTCTGTTCCACACAAGAAACCCAACAATACCGAAACTTCCCCAACTCCTACCACAGCCACCTACACAAGTACTAACCTAACCTATCCCTAAACCAACCAAGGCCCTTTTTACGTAATAGTTGCAAAACTCAATTCTACACTACACAACGGTAATATCCTACTCTTTAGCAACTCATTAAGAAAACTAAACATTACTATTAAATCCTTAAAAATGATTGGAAATAATAGCGCTAGATTTGAATTTCATACAGGGCAAGACGCAAACTCATTCATCAAAAACAAACCACTGTTAGATCAGCTTGATATTACTACACACATTCCAACCTCTTTAATACACAAACAAGTTCTTATATACTGCATTAACATTGATATCACAGAAGACGAAATACTTGCTGCAGCAGACCCTTCATCAATCATAATATCCGTTACACGGCTAAACAAATCAATAAAAAACTCCGACAACACATACACACAGTATCCGACCAAACTGATACATCTAACCTTACAAACACAACACATCCCTTCTCACGTCTACATTCTAAACCATAGATTTGAAGTTAAACCCAAAGTAAATGCAATAAAACAATGTCAACACTGTTACAGATTTTCACATGTAACACGATTCTGCAAAGCCAAACCTCTCTGCGCAGCTTGCGCCCATCCAAAGCACGAAGGCAATTGCACTGATCCCGCTCTTTGCGTCAACTGCAGACAATCACACTCTTCCACTGACCAAACCTGTCCTTTCCGCGAAATTGCACGATAAATTGAACGAGAGCGAGCTTATAATGGACTTTCGTATCACGAGGCTAAAGAAAAAATAATGAAAAACATGCAAGGTCCACTTAACTTCACACTGCCCACCTCTATACATGACTTTCCCACGCTCACCCGTAGCGCAGACACAACAGTAAATTCTTCCTCCACACAATCCTCTGAACCTAACTATTCAAACCCACTCAGCACTAATAAAACCTCCACCTTACCATCTCCAGAACAAAATAAACAAGAAATTCGAAGTGCCGGCTACATTAATGTATGCTAGAAAAGTATCCCTCCCATCTCTCACGAATCCTATGCCTCAGCAGCACAAAAGCTTCCTCAACCATTCCGCCGCTACTCCATACAATATATCATTCCTCATACTTTACAGAACTCTCCTCCCTCTGCTCCTCCTGCTACCTTACATAATTCCAAAACCAGTCCCTCTTTGGAACCACATCCTAAACTCTCTGACCACCCAGATCAACCTTCCACAACAGCCCCAACCAATCAAGAACCACAAAACATAAATTATCCCAAACCTAACCTCCATCAATCCCACATACCATCCAAACCTTTACTGGTCCAACTTTTAAGACTCATCGGATCACTAATCAACTCATTACAAGAGCAAGAAGACATACATAGCATAAAAAAAGTCTTAAGACACTGCAACGAAATTCACGAATATATAATGAACTTAGTACAACAGCTAGACGTAACAGGAACCAGTACTTAAAAAAATTGTTAAGATTCTCCAATGGAATCTTAAATCAATAAAACAACGAAAAATATTTCTTCTGAGTCTAATGCAAGAACAAAAGCCAGACATATTATGTTTATCCGAATTATGGCACTATAACGAGAGATCGCTGTATCTAAAAAATTATAACTATATAATTTCAAATCCTTTTCCAGGATCAAAAGGCGTGGCCATATATGTACACCCCTCTATTCCATTCCAAAAAAATAAAATCTCAGATACTAACGTACTTACCCAACACTACAACGTTGAAATAGTTGCCATCCAATTTCAGATCAGCAAAAAGACTTATACTCTTATGAACCTATACATACCATCAAGTCACACATCTCAACATATCACAATGCAAAATCTCAATACTCTCAACAATTACATGACGGGGCCTACAATTATAACCGGAGACCTCAACGCACATCACACCTTGGTTGGCGGTAAAAGAAACGACCGTCTAGGAAACACAATAATCGAATGGTCTAATAACACTGATTTAACCATTATCAATGATGGAAGTATGACTTTCTTTTCCCCGAACGACAAATCCCCCACTGCCATAGACTGGACACTCGTATCATCCTCCGAAGCTTCTAATATATATTGGCAAAGAGCACTCGATTTATATACTAGTGATCACCCTCCGAACTTCATTGCAATACAATGTCATAACACACAGAAAATAACCTCACATACACAATCTACTCCTATTATCCAGTGGAATCTAAAAAAAGCTAATTGGAAAAAGTTTAATACACTCTCTGAACTGTTCCTCAAAGATAAATTTCAAGAACCTACAAACAACATACAGTACAAAGACTTCATAGAACAAATAAATTTAGCACTGACGCTTTCCTGTCCCCAAACAAAAAAAGTAACAGGTACTACCACAGCTCCATACCTAAAATGGTGGAATGAAGAATGCGAACAAACGAAAACCGCGAGAAAAATAGCTTTCCGCAATTATATATCTTGCCCATCTGACGATAACTGGATTAAATACAAGCATGCCACAGCACAATCTAAAAAATGTACTCTTCACAGCAAACGCATTGCATGGCAAGAATACTGTGCTCAAATGCATCATCAAACAAGTATTAAATGCGTTTGGCAAAAAATTCGTTCAATAACCTCCCCCAAAATAACCAAAATGCTCCCATTAATAACTACATGGAAACAGCAATTCATACAAAAATTACAAGGACCCAATTTAATTCCCCCACCCCAAGCTCCTTCAATATATAATTCATTAAATCCAAAATGGAAATCAGCAACAGGTCTCTATAAACCTATAACAACATATGAAATATCGGAAATTCTAAAATATACGAAACAAACTGCACCCGGCACGGATGGCATTACCTACAAAGTGTTACAAGAACTCCTCCCCAAAGGGATCGAAATACTCTCTCAACTATTTAACAATTTCATAAATAAGGCAATCATACCTAAATCATGGAATAATCATCTCACCATACCCATACTCAAACCGGATAAAAAACCAGATTTGCATCTTCATACTGTCCTATAACACTTACCTCTTGCATTTCAAAAATATTCGAACGACTAATTTTAAATAGAATAAACTGGTATTTAGAGGGGTACTTCCCACCTCAGAAGCTAGGTTTTCGACACAACAAATCCTGCTCAGACGCTATTCAAATTTTAACTCAAACCATTCAGGCCGCAATCAATCACCAACATATAGCTTATGTAGCTTTCTTAGACATCTCAGCAGCATTTGACAGCTTGAACATGAACATTCTCACCACAATCCTCCAACAACTAAAAATACCCTACAATTATGTCAAAATTATTTGGAAACTACTAAAATCAAGGAAAGTTCAAATCAAATTTCCGGATGAAACCTACGGCCCAATTAGCGTCAACCAAGGAGTCCCACAAGGCTCGTCCCTTGCTCCAACACTTTTTAACATCTACTTACTAGACCTACCTAAACAAATCAATCCTACCGATCAAATTTTAATTTATGCAGATGACATCTGTTACATCAAAACAGTGCCTAAACATAATGAACAATATTTCCGAGAATTTGAACTAGGATTACAAACAATCAAAGATTGGCTCTTCAACAGAAATCTCAATATCTCAGAAGAAAAAACAAAAATAGTAATATTTTCCAATCAAAGGCATCTTAATAAACATCTACCTCAAAGACTAACTCAATACGAAATCGCTACAGAATCAAATTATCTGGGAATACACTTTACAGAAAACCTAAACTGGGATCGACAAATAAAAGCTCTTAGAACCAAAGGAGAAAAAATATACAATTTATTCAAAATGATAGCAACAACCAAATGGGGTGCCTCTCCAGTAACGATGCTACTAATGTATAAAAATCTTTTTAGATCATCCATAAATTACAGCTTGATCGCAATGACAAATCTCAAACAACACAAATTGACATCTCTTGACGTCATTCAACGCAAACTACTTCGCAAAGCGCTGGGATTGATGCCAAGTAGTCTAAATGTATTTACATACTCTGAATCTGCCGAACTACCCATCTCTTTCCGACAAAAATACATAATCGGAAAATTGCTACTTAAAAACAAATCACAAATAAATCACCCAACACACAAACATCTCGCCAAGATATATGAAGTTCACGAAACACACCGAGAAAAGAACCACATCAGCCCCTACGACCTCTGGATAGAACAAAGTCTACAACACTCAGAACTTTTCGATCTTCTAATACAAACAACCTACAACCCGACATTTACCTTAAGATACACTACAATGCCAAGAATAAACATAAGCATCCCAAATTTCAACTGTATGGCAAAATATAAAGAATGCTGGCCAGATTACTACCTCCTATACACAGACGGCTCGAAAATCCTTGAAAAAGTTGGTTCGGCATTATATGACCCTCAAACACATTACGCCCAGGAAGTAAGACTTACAGACCACGCATCAATTTTCACAGCAGAAATATACGCTATATATCTCGCCCTACAATATTCTCTGTCTGTAGGACAACAAAAAATACTTATATTAACAGACTCCCAAGCAGTGCTTCACGCTCTTAATTCGAAGAAAAAAAAAACTGTTTAAAATTTCCCCACATATCATCAACTGCTTGTATACTGTACAAATACTACACTATAGAGGAGTAAAAATAGAACTAACCTACGTACAATCACACAGTTTCGATAAACATAACTGCATAGTAGACTTACACGCTAAAAACTCTTTAAATTCAGAACATAAAAAAGAAATAGGACTTCACTGGCAGGACCTACTAACCAGGGTAAGGAAGAAAATTTACGAAGACTGGGCAAACTGCTGCCACAACAATCCTCAAACTATTTCCACCTTAAACAGAGCTTTTCTAAAATTTAATTATCGTAAACCATGGTTTCAGAAAACCAAAATGGAACGGTCACTCATAGTACTATTCAATCAATTACGTTCAGGACATTCCACTACTCAAGCTCATCTTCACAAAATAAAACTAGCTCCAACACCATATTGTGACTGTAGTACTGAAAATTATGTGAATGACATTAATCATATTTTATTCCAATGCCCCAAATTCCAAAACCCCAGAAAAAATTTACTTAACACAATTACAAGACTTAAAATTCCTTTCCCCACATCCATAAATGCCCTTGTACACCAACCAAACAAAAAACTGGGCTATATATTGCAATCATTTTTAAGAAAAAGTAGTATTGACGTGTAATTCTTACTTATGAACCACAGTATCTCTATATTGCTCATGAATACATAAAAAGGGACCTAACCTTTTTGTATTTTTTTCTTCTCTCTCAAACCTCCTAGCAACAACGTTAAGATACCCAAAACCTTCCTATATACCTTCCTTTACAACCTTCACTAAATCTCAATTTCAAAATAATAAATAATAAACTATCTCAGATATGAAAGCTAATCTACTGAAAATAAGGAATAGAGGCACAGTAATCCACATCTTCCAACGCTCGTAAACAAAAACAAAAGAGCACATTACACTTAAAACTTATGGAACAGAAGCACTGATATACACATCTAGAAAAACTTTATTAACACCCACAAGAGATATTCTTCATCTCGTTCTGCACCATGATTTACATATAAAAAATAATAATAATCCTCCGTGCACTTATGGTTTTCATATCAAGTACTCTGCACATTGTCACCATTTCCACAATTACCACTTGCATACACCTGAGAAAGCACTATAAGTATCTCCAAACGCTATCTGTTAAGCAATACCAGTATTTACACAGAAAAATTAATCCAAACTCGAAGCCCGTTATAGTGTCCTTTTCATTGTTTACATTACAACTTATTTGTATCTTTCACCAAAACAAACACGAATCAATCAAATTTTCCCAATCACAATCCCGAAGAAAAACAAACTTCTAAGAAAAAGAGTCCGTGAACCCAAGTCAGTAACTATCAAAACAAGAGAGATATAAGGAAAACTACAGCCAACAACTGCTTTTACTACAATCAGTGGAAAATACTAGTTAACTCTTGTCAGTGCAAAGTGAATTGTTTTAAAAAATCGTAAATTTTAAAAGTTTCACAATTACTGGCCAAGTCTGCTGGGCTTTCCTTTAGCAGAAGGCCACCTTAAAGAGAGTGGAGTGGAGTGGCGCTTTCGATGCATTTAAATACTGCCTGTGAGGCGTGACATCACCCCGGTAGCATGAGCTTGGTCAATTGTCAGCTTTCTCCGTTGTGCAAATGGTGTATTATTTTGTGGTTTGCAAGTACGCTCTGAGGAAACATTCCTGTAGGTTATTAGAAGTCCATGTGTATGATACAGAAAAAGGGAGCAGGATTGTTATCAGCCTTTGGGAGGAATAAAAATCGCGATGTATAAAGAACAGTATGAATCAGTTACTAGTCACTCCTGAAACGTTTCTGAATATGCCTGTTGAACATTAAACAAGCAATTTGAAGGAAACAGTCCATTAAGGCCGCTTTAGACGGTACAATTTCTCGTACGATCTCTCGTATGAAAGAATGTATACAATCCATAGTACGAGATTTTTCGTACGATAAATCATACGATATTGTATAGTGTTTTACACGGTACAATTTTGGATACGAGGGGATAATGATGAAACTGCTGGAGTTTATAGTTATGACACCTCAGGCTTTTAGGGTAATTATGTCACAGATATTTGTGAAAGTATAGCCCATTTAAAAATTAGAAAATAATTAAAATATTAATAACAATTAATCTTGACGCAACAGAAATTCAGTTAATTGTAATGTCAAATTCTTCTACCAAGAGAATCTAACTTCTACTAGGTTTCAGTGGTAACGAAATTGTCGTAGTTTTACTTCTGTACTTCGATAAAGATATTTCAATGCGGATACAAAAAACGTTGAAAATTTTGCTGTCTTCGGTGATAAGTTCGGAGTCATATATGTTTTGTTTTTACAATATTCCTGAGTTAACAAGATATGTGACATTACACAGCACTTCAAAAGTATATAAATCGCGATATATTAACTCCTATTTATACATAGGTTGTGCTTAGTGCCACACCCCTTCATGAGAGGAAAGAAAAAGAAATTATCACACTTTGATCGTACTCATACAACGTCATTACATTCGTAGCCAATAAGAATTCATCTGAACGTCATCACCAGTTAGCCAATACCAAGTGTTGTATTGAAATTTGTTTATTCTAGGAAAATGGTAGCTGTTGGGTTTTTGAATTGAGCGGCGATTTGAAAGTAATTGATTGAAAATGTTAATTATTTTTCTGCGGATTCATTTGGAACCGTTTTCTCGACAAAGGTACAGGTGAGTTAACGACCTGAAGCACGGGTTCTTTACAAAAGGTAACATGAGAAGTTGCACAATAGTCTTGTTTTTGCTTAGTACCTTTGTTGACAAGGGTGTAGAAAACTGGTACACTCTGGAAGTTAAGAAATGTTATTTTTCTGGTGCTGTTATAGTTCTTACAGGAGAAATGGCTTCGTGGGTAAATAAAGGAAGGTGTCTTATGTAAATTTTGCGCTGCGCTACTTGTCTAAAGTGCCTAATTACTGTAAATAACGAAGGTTTCTTACCCGCTTAAAAGGGCAAGGTTCGGCCATTGCAAGGAAAAGACGATATGGAAACCGCAGTGCCATGAATACGACTCCCTTGCGCTTGCAAATTAGCGGGAAACAGTGGTAACCTCTTGCAGTCGCGTGTGCAATAAAAAAACCGCACCTGACCGTAACTAACCTCCGAGTGCCCTTGGTCACTACTTTTATTAAATTTCCTAATGCGTGTAAATAACAAAGATTTCTTACCCGCTTGAGAGTGCAGTGTTCGGCCATTGAAACAGTGGTAACCTGCTGGAGTCGCGTGTGCAATAAAAAAAAAACCGAACCTGACCTTACCTAACCTCCGAATTCCCTTGATCACTACTTTTATTAAGGTAAGTGCAGATGTTTTAAGTGTCTATCAGTATGTCCAAAGCATTGTAAGTGTAAATGAGGGAAAATCCTGAAAACGTGCGTATATGGCCCGAAGTACATATAGTGTAAAAGTACCGGAATGGGATGTTCAAGCCGCGATGCGCGCAGAAATTTAGCTTTCGGAAATGAAATAGAAAGAAACAGTGAAAATCCGAACGAAAAATATCAAGTGGTTGTCTGGCGACGTAAAACTGTAACTGCACGTATAATTTAACCAGTGTAAGGTCAGTAATATGTGCCGTGGACGAACTATGTACTCCCCTTTATGACCTTTGTTTTCTATTTCCTTTCCGAGCCGTGCGAGGTGGGACATTGGAATTAAGACATCGGTGGAATGAAGAAAGGGGATTACTATAGTAGTGACGTACCAGTTTTAAAATCACTTAAAACACACACAGTACGTGTTCATGGAAGGCGAGCGGTTTACGCAATTGTTTTCTTGCAGTTGTTTTTAGATTATCTTAAATTAGTGACCATACAAACGTGGAGGTTAGGTGCGGTCATATATCATTACAAAATATATTTTTATATGTTCACATTTATTATTAATTTTTCCTTTTTCGTAAATTATCTTAAATTACTGAACATATGAACGTGGAGGCTAGGTAAAGTTAGGTGCGGTCATGTATCTTTACAAAATATATTTTGACACATATTCACACTTACCTTCAGCACACAGGCGTGTTAACTCTCCCAATTTCCATTAGAAAGTCGTGTACAATTGTTTCGGGGCCCTTTCTTTCATAAATACTATGCTAAATAATCTTCAAAATGCACTTTCCCTCGTCATTTCCATACGATTCAATAACAATAACGCAAGAAATGTCATAATCATCACAAAGACACGCCATTTCAACACTGCCTTACCGCCTTCCACATGCCAACAACTGTAACTATGCAAAATAGTTCCTTCCGCCCAACATGCAGTGCGTCCTAAAACATCTTAAAAACACACTACAACAATATTATTATTAACTAATAATGTTACCCATATTACTATTTTCCTCCCAATTACTCACAACCATTAGACAATTATCTCAGATTTACTTGCCCTATCTTTTTTTAAATGATTTCTTCTTATTCGGTATACTATCTACTGCAAGCATTGTTCAATACATATCGCTGGAAATTATAGGTAGCCTGTGTATTGCTATTGGCAGAAAACGGTGACAATATACTTTTACTACTTCTCTTATAAAGCCATCATATGTGTAGAGTACAGAATCTGATACGAAATCGAGAGGTGATGTGAGGCTAACGGACAATGTAGTGTGCACTCGTTCTTTCATTACCCCCTGATGATTTATTAGCTACTAGTGTTATATTGTGGTGAATGTACTTAGTGTCAGCTTAATTATTTCAGATGTAATTGTCCCAACTTTGCGAATGCCGAGGTGGTGCCTTCAAACTAGGTCCTGGCCCACTATTTCCGATATCCTCTTCCCTATCCCAGTCTGAGTCAAAGTGTCCTAAGGCTATAACATTTTTTTAAGTATGTACTTCATCCCTGAAGCCTGAACAATGTATTTCCGATTCTGATAGGAATGGTGTTTTCACACAAAGAACTATTCTACCACAAGGTAGATTTACAGTAATTTATTTACCTGTCATATTTAGTTTCGCGAGAATAATTTAAAAAGATTTTGTACTTACCTCAACTACCCCAATATCAGAAATCTTTGTGCTAAAACAAAATAGTGAATCAAAATTGGACGGAGGAAGGTAAAAGAGTCTGGAGACTGGCATAACAATGTTTTTAATTGTTATTTCTCCTAGTTTTCAATGGAAGTAAATGTTAATTACAGTAAGAAATACACTAATCTATGATTTGGGGAATACTCCCGGCCATTGTATGGGGGTTGGCAAACCTAATAGCAATATAGGCAATTCCGTGTGACCATTTCCTTAGTCTTTTCTATAATAATGCCTTATCGGAGAACGTAGTCTACATTTCAAGAGTAGCAATGAACTCATATATCAAGGCTTTTCGCCTGAT
>JAGDQP010012089.1:556-51193 GCA_022664845.1 Lepisma saccharinum
GGGGTTTCTAAATCAAACCAATCATACTAAATCATTCACATGAAGCTTCTTCAAAAACATCACAAAACAAATGGCTTCTTCGCTGCTAGTGAAAGTTATAATACCCTTGTCACTTCCATGAAAATAGGTTAAACTTCTGCAAAATAAAAATTTTCTGATTTTCTATCTAATCTTGAACGAAACTTCTTCTCGGGACAAGAAATTTATCCCTGGCAGGGACGAAAATTAATTTGTCAAGGTAGGAATCTTTTGTGCCAGGGAAGGATCACGGGTATCCCCCTACTAATTCGCAGACTGCCCAGGAGTAGGAATATCAGATTCGGGTACCTTACTGCTAAGAAACTTAGCACAAGTGTACCGAAACGCTTTTTAACAAAAATCAAGTTCAAAATATTGCTACATTTGTATTAACGTTATAGTTAAACTGCACAAGTAGCAAATAGAACGCGAAAACAATTTCCAAATTACAGAAAATCATTTTAAAATAAGATCTTAACAGTATCTTTTTTAAAAAAATACCTTTTACAATGTGGTCTATATGTTTTAAAATTAATTTGAAAATCTCCTGAAATTCACCACTTGACAACATATTTTAATAAGCATTAGATAGCAATTTTAATACAGAAAAAGGTGATTGTGTTGAAATAATTTTGAAAATAACGTTAACAATTTTCTCATAGTTTTGTTTTTTAAAATGTATTATTTGATACTTTTTTAAAGTCTTACTTGGTGTTTCGAAAAGATGTAAACATATTTTTCTAAAATAATTTGATGTATCTGTTTTTAACTACTTAGAAACAGTTTTCATTATTTATCTGTTACTAAACTATGATAATTACAACGGTATATTATATTTCATAGATGAAGTATTTTGTCGGAAAATAATAGGATTGCACTGAATTTATAAAAAAAAGTCCGATCTGTAAATTTTGCAGTAGTGGACTAGTGGGTCATAGCTGCAAAAGATGCTTGTTTAAAATTTCAAGTATCTCCTTTTTTTTGCAAAATTCATGACGTTTATATATTAGCGTAATTTTCGGATTGTAAAGGAAGTCTAAACGAGATTAACGCTTTATAACTATTATAGATCATCTATGATCTTGACAGGAAGGTAGGCATTTTACAAGGTTCAACCGGTGATCTGGCTGATAACAGCTTAGGGATAGTATTTCTGACAGTGAGACTCACTGGCTTTGACTTATACAAGCTGAAGTAACTCGATTACCCACGATCCCTTTCAGTTCAAGTGACGGCTTGTGTCTACACGAATTTATTGAAAGTTCTCAATACATACAGTTTGAAAAAAAGATCAAGAAGACAGCCGGTTTCGATCCAGCGACCTTCAGCGCAGAATGCCGGCACCTAGACCACTACACTAGAGAGTCGTTGCTCTTTTGAATTACTTTGCGAATAGATCTAGTACTTGCTTACACACATACACGTTCGCACTGTTCCTTTTCTTTTCTATTTCCTTTTTTTATTTTCTATTTTGCCCTGCCTTTTATAACAGATTCAAACGTCTGTATCGTATGAGAATTCTTTTACAATATATCTCCTCTTCATCGCTGCCACAGTAACTTGAAAATTAAGCACTAAACATGCGATATATTTGGCAGGAGCTTAATTGTTCATACCGAGATTAGTTTTCAATCTTCTCACCACTGTATGGAATTTCCTTTCTTGAAAGATAGTATCTATTATTAAGCGACGAATGTTATTAGGAAGAAGTTCACCATTCAACTTATTATAATCATTAGGTACCGAAAGTCGTTTCTTAACACTCCACAATTTAAAATGTTTATATCTTCGAGATCAATCCAAGAATTATGGTCTGAAGATAAACATAACCATTTAACATATGCTTTGTTTTTAGTTCTACGTATAACCTTTTCAGTTAATTATACATGAGGGTGTGCAGTTTTCATTAGATCTTGCTCATAAAAACTATTTTAATATTCTCATTGCGCTTATCTTTTAAGTGATATGTAGATGGATCAGTCTTAAAAATTCTAGCTATTTTAAATATTTCTGTGCTCCAATTGCGTGTGAAGCCTCTTTCAAACATATTTTTAAACTTACTAATTCGAACGTACTCTCCTACATTATATTTCGCCTTCGATGACGGTATATACCTCTTGCTATATACTTTTGATATTAATTTTCGTTCGTTTTCTATCTTCACGGCGTCAATAAATTTCATTTTTACCGTGCTATGTTTTTTATTATTATAAGTCTTCATTGGTGCTTGTAATATATTATGCCATTTGTAATTACCTTGCAGTGTGAATTGCTTTCACATCAAATTACGTAACTTTTTATTAAAACGTTCAACCATACTAGCTTTTTATCACTGCATGAAGAATAATGAGTAATACATTTTTGCTTCATTAGTTTAATAAACTCTTTATTATAAAACTGGCTACCCCGATCTGTTCGCAAATACTTTGGTGCTTGTTGAGTTGCTTTGAGTATTTAATCAAACGCGCGTGTAATTTCATTCCCTGTTTTAGTTTTAACTGGTAAAGCCGAGACATACTTACAAAAAGTGTCAATAATGGTTAGAAGATAAGAATATCCCCTATTTAATTTAGTTAAGAGTTTCAAGTTTCCAGAGTTCATTTCAACCAAATCTGCTTGCCATAAATCACGTATACCCTTGGTTAAAACAGGTACTCGTCTATAATTTCGTCTTGCGGGCTTGTGTAGTTCTTCAATAATTTGTAATCTCATTATTCATTCTATTGAGAATTAATATAAATTCAAAAAATAACATTCTATTGAGAAAAAATTTAAGATAGAGAAATCAATTGAGCAATAAAGATTAAATCAATTGATATTGGATACTCACCAAGTGAAAATTTATCTGATCAAAGAAGAAGCACATCAGCATCTACAACATCACACTCATGAAATACAATTTCATCTTCAGATGGTGCATCTGGTACTCCACTAACTTCATATATTCCTATTGAAAAATTGCCATATTTTGTCCACCGTTCGCTGAATATATATCAACAATAGGAAACTTTTTATTTTTCTTCTTAATCCAATGAAAACCAATAATTTTAAGCTTACCCAAAAAAGGTATTTCGAAATAGGACGTATTCATATTGAAGAGATATACTTCACCACTAACATTGCCACTTGTAAAAGCACGTTCTTTATTGGGTATTGAATAACTTTTAAAGAACTGAACACTGTAAATTATGTATTGATGTTAACAATTCATTAGATTTTGCGTATATAGTGCTATACACATTAGTTTTTAACTTATCTTCCAGGTCTTTTTGCTTCGCGAGAATATTATTCTTTTCTTTATCGTTATTAGAATTAAAGTATGTTATCGATATGAAATTTTTAATACTACTTTGCACCTCACAAAGTTGAGTTATTGAAGGCATTAGAGCTATTGATGCTGCTACGTTACGAAAGTCATTAATGTCAGGATATTTTTAGATAAGTTAATAAGAGAATTAGTCACAGAAGCATATTTTGTTTCTATATCCCTAATTTTTTCTGAATATCAGCAATGAGAGTGTTATGTGTTAGTGTAGTATCCTCTAAACTTTGCAACATATCCTTTAATCCACTAACTATTTCATTAACACCATGAACAGAAATGAATTTTGAATGTTCTTGTATTGCTTTTTAACTTCATTTTGTATGCTCGTCAACACTTCTTGTATACCGGAAATATCTTCTCACGTTGGAAGGAATGATATATTAGTCTGAAGGTTTTGTAATTGAATCTTAATATTATCTATCACTTCAGGGAGGTTCCTTGTTGTTTCGATTTAAGTTTGGATATTACTTATTGTCTTCTTTTATTATTTCTACTTCTTGTGAAGTTATAAGTGTGTTACTAGTTTCTTGAAGAGCAGTTAATTTCAATTATATTTCATTTTGATTTTGATTTCTAGCTAATTCACTTAAAGATTTACGTATACTCTCGATATCAGATTGCTTCGGTGTGTTCTTTTGAATTTCATTTAATTCATTTTGAACTGTGATTACAACATGCTGAAGATTAATTAAATCTGTAAGAAGATTAAAACCCTATAATTTCTTATTTAACTTTGCATTGCATCCTATAAACAACTTACATCAGCAGGAATGCTATTCACAAAGGTCTGTAGATTTTTTAGTTCAGTTTGAGTATTCGTGAGCTCTGATATGTTATTAATTATTGTTTCAAACTCACCAAGCTTTCTACTAATCCCTTATACATCACTATAAACTGGTAGGTTGGTTAGATCATCACGAAGTTTATTCGTTTTATCAGTAATAGTTTTAAGTTCATTTTGTAGAGCTGTAATAACTTCTAGCATTTTTGAAAATCTTCTTGGGAAAGATTATTTTGAAGAGCATTTTCTAATGCATTCAGAGCTGTTTGAAAACCGTTAAATGTATTTTGCAACTTCGTGAGCTTTTTATTCAAATTATTGACAAAATCTTGTGCATTAGAATTTATAATGAATTGATTCTTTATTAATTATACTTCATTTTGAATTGTTATTATAATATTTTAAACTTCAATTAAATCGTTTTATTTACCAGCTTTGAATACATAAGAATAACACTCTTCAACTCATTATCAAACTTTGAATAGATCTAATATATGTTGCTCTGCTTCTATAATTTCCGTATCAATATTTGAAGATAATATACAAGGGTTGGAGAAAAAATCTAAAACGTTTGACAAAAAGTGAAAATCATACCTAGTATGGTGTGGGGCCTCCTTTTGCGTCCAAAACAGCTTGGATCCGACGTGGAATGGACGTATACAGCTCCTAAATCGTGGTGTGTGAAATTTATACCATTCTTCCTCCAAAACATGCTCCAGTTCCTTAAGGAATGATGGTGGAGGGTAATGAGACCGAACACGCCTTTCTAACACAGACCACAATGGCTCAATGATGTTCAGATCTGGTGATTGTGGGACCCAGGGGAGGTGTGATAGCTCCTGGTCATGCTCCTCAAACCATGATTGCACCGTTTTTACAGCGTGACAGGGTGCCAAATCATCTTGGTAGATGCCATCACCAACAATGTGTGGGCCATGGGTACAACCTGATCCCCCAAAATGGGCTCATACGCCTTAGCATTCATCATTCCAGGCAGGGCTATGATGGGACCTGCAGAAAACCACAATATCACTGCCCATACTGTAACAGAACCACCCCCATGCTTTACAGTTGGGCGCAGACAGTCTGGATCATAGGCCTGCGACGGTGTTCTCCATACGTAAACACGACCGGTTGTTGGAAACAAGGTGTAGGTCGATTCATCGGAATACATTACGTGTTTCCACTGCTCAAGCGTCCACTCCTTGTGGTCTTTGCACCACTGGGTACGCCGCTTCGCATTTACTGCTGTGACCAGAGGTTTGGCGATCGCGGCCCTGCCATGAATTTTCATTTTATGAAGTTCCCGTCGCACTGTTTTTGATGAAACCGGGTTCTGTTGGCCGGAATTGAGTCCAGACGTAATTTTCATTGCAGTGGTCTGCTTTTTAGCAGCTACAATCCATTTTAATGAACTCCTGTCCCTATCGGACAGGATTGTCTTTCGACCACTGTTGTGCTTTGCAGACGTTGTTTGCCCATGCATTGTGTATGCCCTCGTGACACTGGACACAGTCGATACCCCCACAATTGTCGCCACTGTTGTCACTGTAGCTCCAACCAGACGTTCACCAACGATCATGCCTCTTTGGAAGTTTGTCAGGTCGCCCATTTTACCGCACCACTTGCACACCACGACACTCACAGGTGAACTGGGCACTGCTGACGGAAGAGGAAGGTCCACATGACACATTGAAAACAAAACACGATCGGCAACCGCAACACGTGGTGTACAGTGGCGGGCCACACTTACGTGCCCTCTATGACGTGTTTTTAGATTTTTTGTCCACCCCTGTATTTCATAATGCATTGATTACACCATTTATTACATTAATAATTTGATCCAGTACTGTTAATTGATTTTCATTAATATCAGGAGCATCCGATTATGTTTCATGCTCATGCGACTTATATCGCGGGTATCCGAATAGATCTGTTGGGATAATAAATCATAATAATAAACTATATTATAATATAAATGTATTGTAAAAAAGTAATTGGCTACTTTGCACTTGGTTATGAATAACAAATAAAACATATCAAATAGAGACAAACTTTACAACTTTACTTAATATAATCTTGAGAAACATTCCCTAATATAGAAAAAATTAAAACACTATAAACATGAATTAATCACGTATTACTCGAATATTTAGATAATAATACTACAACAGTGTAAAAATTAAACAGTAAACAAACAATAATTAACATAGGAAACTAGAATAATTAATTTATAATTAACCTGCAATTACTTGCCAATCAATACAGCAAATTAATTTATAACATAATCTTGTTAGCATAATAATAAACAAGTTTTCAAAACATGCAGTGTTTGCTTTATTAACATTTAGACAAGACATAAAACTTAATAGCTTAAATAAATAATACAAAGCTTACTAACTATTTAGTATTTTCACGAAGAGATACAACTATTATGATAAGAAAATTAATTAAGTATAATTATAAAATATAATAATATGAAACCGCACATTCACAAAATGAAAAGATCACCTAAAATCTAAACAATATAATCTCTCATAACTATGCAAATGTTAAAAGTTAAGAACAAATATTGCAAATTATTTATGCCTCATCGGAAACAATGTTTTGGTGACCCCATGGTAGCGTATGAATTTTGCATTGAAGAATCTTACGTGTGTTATCGTAGGGATCTAAAATTATTTTTTCCTGCTTTACCGTGTGGAGCGTATGTTCACGAGATTGAATTTGATATTGATCTTTCGTGAATGTCTCATTAGAAAATAAGCAATCTGTAAAATCTTCAAAAGTAATTTATTTTTTGATAATATTTTTCCTCACACCCTTAACCGGTTTTCTTTCTTTATTTTCTGCTGTATTCATCGCATACAATTTCGATAGTAAACCTACAAATTCCCGAAGAGCAATCCATTCCAGCTCATCTTTCATCTTACCTGACACTTTCTCGTGGACTAATGGGATATTATATCAATTATTTTCGGGGTAATTCGATGTATCAAAGTGCTCAATCATTATCTTCATAAAAATGTCGACAAACAATATAATAAACTAAAGATTCCGTGTCGGTGTAAGCAAGCTTAAGGTTGTTTCCGTACCTCGGTTTCATCACTTCATAATGAAATTGATACGTTGCTAATTTAGACCGATCGAAAATCGCGGTTCCAATGTATACGTGATTTTATTTAATTTTACGAATTATCCTAATATGTGAATAAAAATTAAATTTTCAGATTATAGAGTCCGTGACTTGAACTGTGACATAGCAATGAGTTTCTCGGCTTTTCTTTTTCGGAAACGAGTCTTACATCAGAATGTTTTCTCACATTTTCCATGGTTTTCCCAAGCACGTGGTTCAGAAGTTTATAGAAGTCCTTTTCAAAATTAGTTGTTACTTCTGTGCGGAGCTCAGTGTTAAAATCTATGTAGGGCTTAAGCCACTTCGAGTGGGAAAACTATAGTATTCTATCAACCTTCATAAGTCTTAAGCCGTGGGTGAGATATTATTTTAGCAATCGAAAATGTACAACGTAATTTCTTTTTTGATTTAGTGTTAGTAGTCATTTTCTAAGTTTTCCGTTAGGAGGAGTTATATTTTCAGAACTAGGGAAGAATCTGCGTGTTTGGGATCTTTTCATCTCTCATTTATCTCTTCAGGATAACCTAAATTCACCTCCAGAAAGAAACCTCGTTCACCTTTATCAGGGTAATTGAAAATTTTGTTCCAGTCCCAGTTTTTTAGTCTCGGTTTCCAGGATGCATTTCTATAGGGAAGAGGCATACTCATAGCATAACCATATAAATTATTCACATCAAGGTACATAGCGAACAAGGTTTCCTTTTGGGGGTCGAATTTATCGCCGAGAAACTCATTGTTAGCTTCTGCATACCTTAAACTATACTGTGATACACCGCCGCTTATAGTTTTCTCTATAAACAGGTCCATATCAATATCTGAAAATAACTGTAATTCCATTTTAGATTTTTAGAGCATAGCCTTCCAAGATAAGCCGGGGCAAGTATATGAAAAAGGTCGGTCGATTCCGTAGGATTGGATACAAGTGTTGCGAAAGTTTTCTAGAACGTCAGCAATTAGAAACACATCGGTTTTCATATAATAATCGTGAAAAATTTGGAAACATTTCGCATTCTATAATTTCCCATACTTGCCGAGCAAACTGGTACTCTTCATTACTGCATACCCTACCCTTTAGTTTATTACTGAATGCTTCTTGTGCTAGTAGTTCTTTTTCATTAAATTTTGAGGGGTCTGTAAAATAATCATAGGGGAAGCATTCATAGTATATATGTAAAATAATCATACCCTTCCTACGACTTAATTCGAATTTCATATCATCAGGAAAATATTGTCGAGTGTATTTTAGTTCTTCCGGCTTGAGTTTTTGAACTAATTCCTCAAGGGAGTAAAGTAAGAAACGGTATAAATCAAAAAAAGCGTAATTCCATTCTTCTGCCATTATCGAGATGGAACCACTTTGAAATCGAAATAAATTTTTCCTCACTTTCTGCAAGAGCTTTTATGTCCCCCGGAATACATCCTAATTCTTTCACGAAGAGGTGAGCGTCATACGAAGATAACCCATGCATAAAGCAAAGTATAAACTTTTGTTTTTTACTTGTATGTTACAGTTATTGCAAATAGGATTGAGGTAAGTACCGTTAAATGTGCGTGGTGATAGACTTTTGGATTATTTTCATAATATTTTTAGCCCAGATAGGATACTCTTCTGATTGTTCATAATCAAAGATAAGCTCTGTATTCAAAGGGTTCATCGGTAAATCCTGATCTAACCTAGAAACAATATCTTCCAACTCCCTCTTGATGTTTTCTAAGAAATGTTGCGCCGGATTATCACTGCCCCTGTATAACTGGAGTTCGGTGGGAGATACTATCAGACCAGCAAGTTTTATAGCAATAAGTTACTAATATATGTTCTTGAATATTTGTTGAATTTTGTTAACGACGTTTATTAACTGGCTGTGAAAAACTTTCAAAGCAACCACGATAATAATATCTGCTTTTAAAAATGAAGAGTCTGTTTTAAATTTGATTGCAGAATCAGGGGCGGGAATAATAACGCATGTTAGTTCATGTTCGCGACATAAAGTTGTATGTTCACTTAATTATTGTTCAGTATTAAAGTGGGAAAGACATTTTACAGAAATGATACTGATATGGATTACGGATAACCTGGCTCCTCACTAAACGTGAAACGTCTCTTATTAAACAGTAATTCGGTATTGTTGGTGTTGTTGTTGTTGCTGATGTTGTCGCCGCTGTTGATATTATTTCATTTTTTATAAACAGTAAGTCTATGTCCCTTCATCTGCTTGCTGTTGATTAATATGAAGCGGGAACACTTTCTCATTTTGAGCATCTATTCCGTACACATTAACAGAAATTGATGCGTTCGGGAACGTTTCATTATAATGTTTCTCAAACCTCGGCACGTCATGTAAGCCCACTGGAAAACTAATATTATTATTATTTTTAAAAATAGGCAACATATTATTCACATTCGACTTATAGTGAGAAACTTTATTAGCAATTTATTTCGAATCAACAGGGTGAAGTTTGGCCAGCACGGAATAGAGAAAACTTTTTTCGTCATTATTTTTAATGTTTAAAACATCATGTTTTTTTCTTAATAAATTCGGCGAGTTCAATGTAATTGGATGCTGCTATAGGGTTGAAGATGTTGACTTTCACTTCAAGCTTATGGTAAGGAGTAGACCATAAAGACCACCCTGAACCTTTAACAGCCCTCTCTTCCTGATTTACCAATAATTCACTAAATATTTCGCATATTTTATCTTCTAGAGCAGAAGATTTCATAAACAGCTTATTTCCACTGTGCACTAACAAACTTTGTATTTCTCCACCAGTTTTATTTTAATTTGCTGTGAGAATAAGATTAATTTTTAGAAGTCTATCACTTTCCCTCACTTGTTTTAAAAAATGTAGGCACTCTCCTCGTATAGAGGTAAGAAAAAATTGCGTATCTCCACCGTTGTTATTATAGGCCAGTTCATAGTCCTCAAATGTATGATTCAAAGCAGTTTTCACCGGTTCAAAAGAATGTTCATTTCTCATAATGGTTCGAATTTTTTTACTAATTTCTTTCTCTCACATTACACATGTTAATTTTGCTATTTAGAAGGTAATGTTTATTCTTCAATATCAGTTTGGGGAGGGGGTGTTTACGTGTAATATGCCTAGCTATATTATTTTTTAATATGGATTCATTACAATATTCACAGCTAACTTTTTCCGTTTTTTTTTGGAGAAAAACTATTTAAAATCACAATTTTTCTGGGGAGAAACTAATTATAAGCTCATTTTTTCTGGGGAAAAACTATTTATAACACAAATTTCGTTTCTTTCTTTTTTCACTAAATTTAATTAAAACACTCAATACTTAAATATTCCTCCATTGCACACAGGAAAGTATTTGTTTGGTATTAAAAATATATTGGAAGAAATAATGGATTTACAATTTAAACTAAATTCCCCACTTTTACACTAACGATTTTTTTTTCAGTTTTCATTTCTTTATCTCATGGAAGTTATTCACGAGAAGATCTGCAGTCTCAGGGTAAATTAGGTATATTGGGATAATTTTGGTTCTTGTAACTAATAATAATACACTGATCTCGTTACGTTTCAACACAGAGTAAATACGTGGTTTCAATGATCACTGGCATTCGAACTTAAGAGAACTCTGGGGTGTGCGAGGGAATACTATGAGAACGGAAAGGGGATGAGGAAAGTAACTCTTTCGAAATCCGGTCCACTTTACCAAATTAGAACAACTCAGAAGCCCACTAGCTCGTTTAGTTTATTAATACCAATACTAATAACCAAGAAAATAGGAAATTTTGAAGTTCTACTGTTCACACATAGAACAGCACTGTCAGAAAAACAGCTTGCTCGAACAACTTGCTTTGAGAATATGAAGATAAAATAGCGGAAACATACATCCGATAATTAATGTAAGCTGACATGGCACAAGGCTGAAAATTGAAGGAAATACTTTTAAAATTGAATATAGCTAGCATATCTGTGTGCGCGTTATCACTGATTATGTTAGATAACTTATACTGCTTAAATATAAATAAAAGAGAAAGGAAAAATTCGTATTGAAACGTAATAATAATTTGCCCTTGGCATAAAAATCGCGTTGTTATAAACTTACGTTCCAAGTCATGCAATAAGCAACTTTCGTTTTTTCAAAAATATATTTTCATAAATTGAAAAATGCAAACCATACATGAAAATTCTGAACTTCGAGCACCTGCTTTATGCATGAAGTTAAGAGAAAAATAATATTTTTTTTAGGAACAAATAAGTATCAGAATTTTAAGTAAAAGATAGTTCATCGTGGCCATGGGTGCAGTAATAAGCAACATCACTTTCAATTACTAATAATTAGAGTCATGTATAAATAGGAAGAGAAAGTAGCGAGCATGTCTTATGTTAAATGTATTATTCCAGCATTCACTTAATGCAAAGCGACAGCTGGCGACACTTTTGATTGCGCTCGCGCCTAGCTAAAAAAATATTTAATAAGTTAAGAGCGACGCCAGTAGATGGCGGGGGTACGGCGGGTAGTTAAGAGCAACACCCTAAATAGTGGTAATAATCAAGTAGTTTGTAATAATAATAATGACGGTAATAATCAAGTATTTTTTTAAAAATATTTTTTAGTTATTTTGAAGATATTGGATCTAATGTGGTCCCATTGCCAAATTTTTTTATTACATCTTTATGAAACTTCGAAATTAGGTAGATTATGATTAGAAACGACGAGGTCTTTATAAGGGGAGATTTTTCGATTTATTTCTGCATTATTTTGAGCCGGTTTCGAGATACTGGGGTCTAATGGTTCCTAACTGAAAATTTTGTCGCATCATCACCAAACTTTGGATTTAGATAGATTATAATGAGAACGACAAGGGGCTTCTAAGGGGAGATTTTTTGATTTATTTTTGTGATATTTTGAGTCGTTATCGAGATATTGGGGATATTTTCGAGATGGTTCCTAACTGTCCAATTTCTTTATTGGAACTTAACCAAACTTCGGATTTAGATAGATTATGATGAGAAACGACTCAAAGTATAGCAAACATACCTAATGTGTTGTTTAATGATATGTGGCACCAAAATTTTTTATTAGCTTGTCACGTGATTAAATAAACAATGTTGCTACCGTAATTGCTATTAAAAATTAAGAAAAATCTATTTAATTTCTTTAATTATTTAATTTATTATTTTAGTGAAAAAATAGTAAGGTGGCAACACTGAAAATAACCAAAGTCGGAGGTAGGAGCCGTAGTCCTATCTTCCCTATGTTAAAATGTTATGTTAAAATAAGGTTTTACTACTAATCAAGTAATTAAGGCTGACACCGATAGATGGCGGTAATAATCAAGTAGTTCATGATAACACCGGTAGATGGCAGTAGTAGCACTAGCCGGAAATGAGTGTATTTTCCAGTTGCGAAAACTAGTCGGAGGTAGGAGCCATTGTCCTATCTTTACCATGCTAACATGTTATGGTAAAACTACATTTTATAATTGCTTACTTTCGCTTAAACTACGTATTGACTGCATGAATTTATAATAGAGCACGTCAAATATTAATATTATATTGGACGTTAGTGATGAACCATTTTCGATTGAAGAACCTTACTGTACAAAATTTGTCTTTTGGGATACCATATATTTACACTAATAGCATAGTACCTGAAGACATTTTAAATAATACTATAAATGTTCAATTCAACTGAACCCCTTCTGGCAAAATAGGCTTAATTTGCAAAATGTCTGCTACACCATCGTCAATTCCAGTAGATCTAGAAAGGAAATGTTTACTGCAATGACATGCCTTTGTTTTTGTTTTTTTTAATTTTAAAATAACTGTCAAATTCTGATTAACTTAAGGGTCAATCTCAAACTTACTGTCCAATTTAAGGTCCAGTAATTTGAAAATTAAAGCATCCCTGAAAATTACAAAATACTTTTCTTGAAGTGCAACACATGTGTATTTTCATTACTCAAATATTCTCTTTCCTATCATATTTAATTTTCACGTTTTTACTGGGTTTGATGTCGCAAACCAAGTTACCATAAAATCCGCATATTTTTAAGAAATATTTCAGTCATTTCACATGTTTATTAGTTGTGTGATGCTCGCATCTACTGTATAGTCAGAACATGATTTGTAGAGCCGTAGCAATAAGATTTTTGAACAAATTATGTTTGTTTCTTTCCTTGATTGTTAACTTTCAATAACATTTTTTGTTTTTTTAAATAAAGCTTTCAATATTTTGAAGAAAACTTAAATTTTGTCAACCAATTTCACTTCTTGATTTAATATGATAATAATATTTCATCGGAGGTAAATAATTACTAACAATTTCCATTATTTTTCTTTGTATATGTACTATCACGGCCAATATAATCTTTACATGATTTTATTATACATGATTTTTTCTAAGCCTAGAAGATAGGCCACTCAACTTACGTAGAGCAGCGATGTGTGCGTGAACGACTAAGGTTTTGAATTTTCTTTCCTTTAAGAGAAATCATTATTGCATGTCCTGGCTTCTGGAAAGATATTTATGATTTCTTGTAGTATGTAGGAAATAATTTTAAAAAATAATGTAAGAGAATCGCATTTGAAACAGCAAAACAGGGAAACTAACCCAAGTTTACTTTTGTTTGCCATTAGTTGAAATTGACTGAAAAGTGTAATTTAAATTGTCCTGTAGCAAAGATCCTTGCCGAACATGGAGAAACGAAAATGAACGCTGAAACCTATGGTTACTAGGTAATTATTTATTTCTTAATGAATCGAGTATTCCATAGAACACTAACGTTATGCACGAAAGAGAAGACAAAACGTCTGTTTCTATCGTTCTTAGAAATGAGGCTGGATATTTATCCTTTATATTTTCTGATATTGTGTTGTTATTTACGTTACAGAGAATATGTTAGTAGAAAAATACATAAAATATGTTGCGTGCTAAGTTATAGTAAATGTATATATAAAAGAATGAATCTTTGAGTCTCATGTTTAGATTATCTGAGATAAATTAAGATATTTATCTTTCGAGTCTAATATTTGTATGTGCGCGTGCGTGTGATAAACGTAGATGTTTTGTTCCAAACGGACAGCGTATCTAACTTTGAAGAGCGTTGGTTTCGTATTCGGGAGGTCCTCGGTTCAGCAGCAGCGGTTGATTGTTCTGAATTAAGATTTCCCAGTGTTTTCCTCAACCACACGAGGTATGTACCAGGATGGTACCTTCAATTTAGGACCTGGCCGACTCCCTACCGTATTTCACAGAACCTTATCTTGGAGTGATCCATAGGTGCCTAAAATCTGTAAATAAGATGCAAACCCAACGAATATTATATATAAACCTGTCTCTCTGTTAATCGACATATTGCTTCTTAATGCCGTGTGGATGGATCGACATGGAGACCGAGATGGATCGAGCGGGCGTACCTCAGTTACTATAGCGTTGGCGTAGCAATCGAAAGGTTCTAGTACGGCCATCTATCCTGAATAAGGTAGTACCGGGTCATTTTCCTCATGACACGAATAAACTAATGTTTATGATAATTCGCAGAGATAGAACAAACACATACACACACTCACATAATGACAGAGACAGTGTGTAGGAGAAGGAATGAGTAAGAAATAAAGAGAAAAAAGGAATGGACGAAGCCGTGGAAACAAAGAGAACGATAGAGAAAGATCAATGAAACATTGAAACTAGATTGATTTATTATTATTCTAAAGAACAAACGCAAACAGACGGTTTACTTTCTGATTCCAACTAGTGATGCTTGTTCTCTCTCCAGCCCAAGAAGAATATCTTAGTGAGTTCTGCAAATAGTTGAAGCTATCATGTAAGTCGAAAAATCACGGCGCTGACTGGGAATCGAATTCGGATTGTACGATTGAAAGGTCAAGACGAATCCACTGCACCACGCATTTCACTTCTAAAAATCTACGCAACACATGTTACAGTTGTTCTGTGTTAGTGAGTACAAGAAACCTGGACGCTTCAGTACACTGAGTTCTTCGTATTTACACTGATAATACACAGATACTTTACTTTGCATCTTCCAACAAATATTCGTTAATCGTCGTCGTCTAAAAGGACGTTCCTACCAAAGGGAATTCGGCTCGCTGTTTCCACATTCATTAGTATTCGACGTTCACGAACAGAAATGTTTATTTGATTGTTGAATATTGCCATGTAAAAAGATCTTTGGTAGGAACGGGATTTGAACCTGTGTTACCCACTTTCAATACTCAAAAGTCTGACACCGTTCCACTGCACTAGCCTCTTTCGCTCAAGCTAAACCTCCAGAAATTCCATTACTACTTTCAGTGGCCAGTATATCAAAACTTTTGGATCAGTATTACTAGTCTCTACACTATTAATATCAATTCGCTTCACAAGTTTCTGTTTCTCACACTTACAGTTGTAAAATACTAGTATCACAAGTGAATGTGACTAGTATTACTAGTGATCCTGTTTCTCGAAATAACAGTGTATTCGTGTACACTTGTAGCCCACAAGTAAATGTCCACAGGTATCTGCAGACTTGTAGCGTATGTAGATGGATCGTTACAAACCAAGATTTATTTTTACAGGAAAATTATAATTGATAAGAGTGTTTGGAAATGGAATTACGTGCATAATTTTTTACATATATTAATATGGTGTGGTTCAACACCACTCTAAAATGCAATGTCTTTCTACCATAAATATTCATCCCATAACTGTGATGCTGTAGTCAATCCAAAACGCACTTATTTTAAATTTATTACTAGTATTATTATAGTCTAAATAAAATTAGTTCAATATATTGTGTACCATTTGCAAGTAATTTTCATACTTTAAAATTTTTTGAGACGGTGTCTTGAGGATCTAGAATATGAAATATGAATGAAATCGGTAGTAATTTCTAGTACATGACATTTCTGGAATAGAATAAATGTTTTCATTTAACTTGAATCTGATATTATTTGTAAGCAGTTACTAAACATACTAATACATAATAAACTTCATTATTTGGAAAAATTAAACGACCTGCTGAAAAATACAGAATTTGTAAAATGTTCACAGACTCTGCAAGCGTTAATTGAACAAGGTCAACAGACCCAAACCATCCCTAACCCTAACTTACAAATTCCTAATCTTCAAAATTTAACCCAGCAAGTACTAAATTTACAAACTTCCAACAGTCAAAATTCTAGTTTCCAATAAATGTATCTGCCTTCTATCAAAGTACTGGTTTCCAACAACAAAGCAACCAGAATTCTAACTTTCAAAGACCAGACAACCACCATCTGCTCCAAGCTATAAGTACTCAAGTTCCTCATTGTTCGACGTATAAGCTACTTCCTATGTATAACCCAATTCTCAAAAACATGTAACAAGATCCTATTGCTATCATAAATACTGTACCTCATAGCAAACCTATTAATACATTCCTTAGTAACTTAATGCCACCTCAAGACAAAATAATCCTGATAAACCCTACAGCTATGAAAATCTTCGACCTCAACCTGTTCAATACAAATTGAACACCATGGATAACCTGACACATAAATTGGCTTAATTATCCTTAATGGTTGTCTAAAATAACTCCAACCAGAAGCCATACTACAAGAAGAACCGCAAGAACAATAACAAGAAAATCAATAATAATTATAAGAAAAATGGGGGCTATCAGGAAGGAAAACAAGATACTAGGAAGGAGGAAACGAATCAACAAAATAATACTGGTACAGTTACTGTATGTGCTGTCTGCTTCAAGCTTGGTCATTCTGCACATATCTACTGGCATAAGGACAAAATGGACCAAGATTCGGGAAACTAGATAGCGAGTCCCAGGCCTAAGGACCTGAGGGCACAAACCAGAAATTAAAAAGTCAAAAAGAAGACCCAAAGAAATGTCGCCAAGGAGAAGAATGAACTTGTCATCCAACGACTTACAACCTCTGAATAACCGAAAGTGCAAGTCAAAAACAAGACGAAAATACCTCTCGCTGATGAATTCGCTGCAAACTTTTAATCTCGTCAACTAGTAACTTCGGAAAGAAGAGAAACAGTTTCATATGACACGGAAGAAAATAAATCTCTAATTCGAGTTAATGTAAATGATCATTCAATTCCAATAATTATTTATACGGCCTCTAGTATTTCCCTGTTGTCTAAATTTCAACTACCAAAAACTGCAAGTGAATTCCGTTTGTAACACACGTTAAAGGTAAACTGCTTACACTAAATTACATCGCATTGATAAAATTCAATATTGGCAATACAATGTATTCTCATTACTTCAGAATCATCGAACATTTAGATTATAATTCCATCTTTGGGCAGCATATATTTTAAAAAGACTGCACGATAACTAACATAGATCAAAACGTAATTTCTTTTGATAAGGGAGCAAAGAAACCAAAATTTCCTAGCATGGAAAAAGAAAAAGCGACATCTCGTAAGCTGCTGTAAATATGATCTAACAACAGGCGTCAGCAGATATCTACGTTACAAAAGACATGGCAATTCATGCAAAACTTATACATTTTTCTTCCTGTTAAAGGCAATGAAACAGAAAGAAACAGTAGTCAGCATTCATTTATGTTAGATTACTGCAAACATTGCGTGACATACATGGTCTTGTAGATTTATCATTGAAATGCCTATTCATGAATTTATTATTCTAGTAATTAATCCTACCTATGGAAAAATAAAATTTGCTCAAACATTCGCCAGTAGCGTATACCGACCAGAATTTAGAGGAGGTTACCTACAAAATTGCTGAACAAAAAGAAACCACCCCGATGATGTTTACAAATATCGTACAAAACAGGAGATTGAAAACAGATTTAGGTACTCAAAAACTTTTCGATATTGATAAATATTTGCCAGATAAATTGAAGGTAAGAAATTCAAAGTTCCTCTATAACTATCATGAAGTCTTTGCTTATTCTCCAAGTGATAATTCATACCTCAAAGACTATGTATATTGTATAAAGAGCGATAAAGCAGCAATATTTTATAAAAGATCACCACGAATGTCCCCAGGAATCAAATACAGGACATCTTGAAAGCCGGATTTATCCTAGAAATGTCTTCAAGCAAATATTCTTTACCACTTCTAATAGTAAAAGGCCTAACTCTAACGAGTTCCGCTTAGTGCTGAATTGACAGGACTGTAATATATTTACAAGATACTTATCCATACCATTCCCTTTGAAGAAGACGTGCTTTCGAGCATATGTGGTAAAACTCTAATCTGCACCATAGATATATCAGCATCATACCATCAAATAAGATTGCATCCGCTCTTATGGAAGTACATTGTTTTTGAAGTTCAGCATACAAGAAAGAGTTTTCAGTTCCAAAGATGTGTGATGGGAAATATTTCCTCAGCATCTGCCCTATCCATAGTCACTAAAGTGTTGTTACAAGATCTACCAAGAACGAATACTAGTTTCGCAGATAAGTTGGCGCTTAGTGACGATACCGCTGAATAGAAATTAGATTATTTAGAAATTATTTCCAAAAGCCTTAAGCGGACACGCTTTTTGCACAACACCGAGGGAGATCAACTTGTTTTTTTAAACTTCCTGTCCTCGGCTTCCGTATATCTGGTTCCCACACAGCTATTTCACCCAAAATAGCACGAAAATAAGAAAATGAACACCCCAAGAGTAAACGTCAACCTACGAGGTTTGGTCGTCTATTCGTAATCACTACTATCATTCACATTGAAAATTAAGCCCTTTCAACAACTCTTTGCTAAAAGTACCACGTTCAAATGGACTGACGAATTAGACAGCCTCTTTGAAAAATATAAAACAGGATATTTAGAATGAGCCATTCTTATCCCATTTCGATGCGAATCTGGAAACACATGTCTAAAGTGATGACAGTCAATTCCAGACAGGGGTATCATGACAAGTTAAAACCCCGCAATACAAGAGGAGAAGGTGGTTTCCTACTGTAGGAGGATACTCTCCAGAAGTGAACAAATAAGTAGCACTTCGATGAAAGAGCTTGTAGCAATTATCTAGGTGGTGCGCCGATTCAGGTACAATCAGCTGAACCGCCCATTCGTCCTTTTCTGACAGTAAGTGTCTGGCGAATCTACATAACCAGCCAGACCGCGTTGGAAAATCTACTCGCTACAGCTTATTCCTAGCAGACTAGGACATCGCTATTAGAATTAAAAAGGCCTACAACAACCAGCCGATTTGTTCTACAGATTAAAACCACGTACAGAAGTCGCAAAACAGTTACATAACATTCAAGAGGGAAAAGAGGAACAGGAACATATAAAATATGTCGCCAATCGCCCTACAATAACAGACTTTCAAAGGGATTCAGAGCATACCCTAGTCTTTCATAGCAGTGCATTAGAAGACAATGTCTTGTATACCCAAGACATTTTTTCAGTAGAAACGTTAAAAAAGGAACAGAGATCTGACCCATTCCTTACTGACATAATAAATGCACTAATGGGGATCGATCCAGTAAAACTTTCAGCGATGAGGGCGGAGAAATTATATTGCTTAATATATGACGTTCTTTACAGAAAACAGAAGAATCCTCGTCATGGTGAATTTTTTTTAGATGTCCCCGAATCGATCCAAGACCTCTGGCTTGAGAACATCCACTCTAATTCGACAAGTGGGCACATGGGCTTTAGTAAAGCGTAAAATTTATGCTTACAGAAATATTATGTACGCAACATAAAGTCTTTATTAGATAATGAAACTTTGCCAGTCTTTAAAAAGTTACCTACCCAAAAATAGGCAGAACTTTTATATAATCCAACAGGTGAGATTGGTGAACAATTTGTTTTTGATACTTTCCGATGAAATTCAGTAGGTAACTCGGGGAAATATATGCATGCAGCCCTGGAATGTGCATCACGCTATATGGTTACCAAAATGGTAGACACCATATCAGCAGATACCCAGAAAATTTATTCAGGTAGAGTTCTATGATTTGGCTCTCCAAAGAGCATCATTAAGGATTTGCACCCCGCACATACGAGTCATGTCATGAAAAATCTAGCACAGGAATATGAATAGAACACAAATTTAGGCTGGCATACAAACATTCTCGCTCTGGGCTTGTAGAAGTCAATATTAAGAATTTGCAGCAAATACTGAAGTTTTCTGTTCAAGAGGACATGGACACCTGGTCGGAGAAAGTACCACCGGCTGTAGTTGCTTACAACACTTCGATCCAAACAAATTTAAAAGAATCGCCTCATTTCTTATTGATAGGATATATACCGAACTCTTTTACAGATTGTCGGATGGGCGTGACTACATATAGACAGATACTACGCGAGGAGCTACCTAAAGTTCGCCAAATTGCAGCTCAATATGGTCACAGACACCATATGAGCCATAAAATGTTATATAACAGTAAACACGCACAAACAGAGTTCTCAACAGGAGACGACATCCCCGTTTACTTCCAGAAACGCCAAAAGGGTCTACCAGAAGGGTGGTGCAAGAAGTAAATGGGACCTTGTAAGGTAGTTCACAAAATAAATGCCAATATGTACCAGGTTCGATTTCCCGCAGGTTACAGGCAACCGAACAGATGATTTCTGTCGACCACATAAAGACATATTATTCTGAACTGCAACAATAGAACCTTAATAAAGATACAGATATTGGCTAATGTATATCATAATTTAAAAAAAAATAAATAAACGGAAACAAAATGCAGCAGAGGACATCAATTTACCAAAAGGAACATTGTTTTACAGCGAGTAGCTAGTATCATCTTTACTCACAGGATAGCAACACGGACTAAGCGAGCAAACAGGAAACACAATCAACCAAGTTTTTACGGTACTTCATACACGAAAACTTTTCATACGATAAGATATGTAACGGAATAGATTTAAAAAAAGGCAAAACCGGAAATGAAAATAAAAATGAATGAGCAATCAAAAGTATTTTCTTACCATTTAGCATACAGTGAAGCACAATACTCGATGACCTTACCCGTAGCGTTTCTATTCGTGCTTGACGTTTGCTGTTGTTCGTTAACACTGTCAATTACGTATTTGTTATATAATACAACTGGTTAAAATTCGTCTTTTCGTCGATCGAACTCCGTAAAAGATATCTGAAACCATCCGAAACATTTTTCCTATTGTGACAATCTATGAACTCTTGTTTCAAAAAATGTTTTATTCGTTTCAAGTAAACCTTGTCTAATACAGTGTGCATGATGTATAAAAGTAGCCCAGTATAAAAGTATGCTTATTAAAAATGGAAAAAGAAGACAATATAAAACAGCATTTTTCATTTCTACAATATTATGAGCATTGATCTTCAAAAGGACATTAACCGGAGATGGCATCATCAGCAATCATAACTTTACTGTATGTTGCACTATTCTTATGTACAGGAATAACAAAACTGGTCATTAAGCAGTATGACATGTCTATTGGCAAGATTGAAACTCTCATCCCATATGAAGACACCGAATTTATTCCATACCTATTAAATATCGACTTTTCATCAGCTCATTTCGAAAATAATTCTTGTAGCGGCTATGATAAATTAATAGGAACTTTTCACGAGCGAGAAACACAATTTGTCAACAAAATTTCTCAGAGAATACCTTGCGACTTTAAAACTTGTTGTGTCAAAGGACAGAAACGAATGATTTTCTCAATCTTGGCTGGAATCACCAGTGTTGACATGAGTGGGTTTTCCCTCTATGAAACTCTTAAGTTAAAACAAGCTATAACCCTGTGAACTATGAGAGAAAACAAACTAAATTAATCCGGAGAATGAAGAGTGTTTCCAAACTTGAAAAGGTAGTCAAAGATAGGTAAAATTTAATAAAGCACACTGCTTGAAGCCTACATTCGAAATTTGAATGACTCATAATGTTATGTAGAAGGGGAAGGAGAAAGAGAGTGAAACAGAGAGAGAGAGGGAATATTACTTTGTTTGGTAACTGCGAATAGAAGCTCTATTTACATGACTTCTGAAAAATCGAAAGAGAAATAAAAGTGATTATGAGATGAATGGTGTAAGATAAGATAGCCTCGCGCGACGTTGCTTTTGTTTTACTTTCGTAAGATAGAAAGGTTTTTAATGCTCGTAGTCAAGAAAGATTTGCAGGTGTGTGAATATATAATTGTATGAATATGAACAGGAAGTGTTCCCAGAGAATTCGGTGCACATGGCATGTGTGCAGATCCACTACGTGTCCTTTAAATTGAAAATTACGTAGAATAAGTATTCTGTAAGAAATGATGAGGTTATGGCCGATTGTAAATTTAGCATTTCTTGCACGAAATACATAATGAAACATAACCACATTTAAAATAACTTCCGGTACCGGTAAGTTTTTATTTTTAAAACGCACATAACACATCTAAGAAGCAGACAAATGTGCATGTAGTCCAACCTAAAGAAACACATCATTCTCATACTTCACGCTATTAGTTTCACAGGACAAGTATTTACTTCTACACAAATTCTTACTTAGCTTAGTCTCCAAACCTCCAAACAATAGTTCATATTAGATTAATTTTCCTCCTTAAAATCCATTAGGTTAAGTTACGTTAGTTATAGTTCAAAGAGCTGGTAGTATATAAACAAAAACAGAAGAAACACCAAGAATTATAGTACTGTACATCGTAAAATATAGAATAACTGGCAGCTAATTGTACAAAGAAGAGAAAACTATAAGTTCTCTTAATATCATGTTTCAACTAGCTTCGTACACAAAAGGGTAGCATGCACAGGAAAGGAAGAATTTCTTTATTTACATTGTTGTCTACCATAAACTACCTTTCCCAAAGCTGAGGACATTCCATAAATAACGTATTTCGTTTTTACCTTATGTAGAGTTCCCTTGCTGTATCCAAATTACTTAACATCTTTAAATAGGTGTTCTAAGAGTATCATCAGTAATATCACTGCACAAACCATAAAATGCCCGTAAGTTTCCATATTTACTTTGGTTTAAATTCTCGATGAACCCTCTTCTAAAAATTATCGACAACAGAATATCAGCTGATCGCTGTTTGTTACTCTTTATCCAAAAAAAACCAACTAAAGTAGAAGTCCGATAGTCCGGCACGTTCGGGACCGAAAATTCTCCCGATTACAGAAAATGCTGGACTACCGGGCGGTACCTGTTACTCGTGGTATAGGCTAAGCTATACAGCGAAAACAATGAAGTGATCCTGTGTGTGGTGACAGCCGAGTAAAGTTCGAATGCTTCCGATTGGTTCCGAACCGCGCCAAGCGCTTTCAACAGTCGTTCACAAGCGTTTACGGGATTAAAACCTGGGAAAGTGCCGGACAATCGGGCGTTCCAGACTGTTGGATGCCAGTCTATTGGACTTCTACTGTATAATTAAGTAGTTCTTACAGATCTCATAAAATTCATTGGTAGTAACGTGAGAACTTAAAATTCATAGGTTCATAGATTCATAAAATTCATAGAGGGTACAATCAAATGTCATAACCATAGAGTGTAAATTACAGAGAAAGCGCAATCTTCTATTTTTTTTTATCAATTTCACTCCTCTTCCCCGAAAAAGTGGATGTTCAATAACTTGCACTTTGTAATAATATTTTAGGTCAGATACTGTTCTATTCGCAACTTCCTAAATAGTTTCCGTACATCCTTTTGGGTACCAGGTCAACCACATTTGTAAGCTTTTAGAAAAGTTATCAAACACAAAATATTGTGCAAAACGCATTTCTACTAACAACTTATTCAAATCATCTAAGGATTTTTCGAGAGAAGAGTCTTCTTCATTATCCTTTTTACATTCAACCTTCTGCTCTGAACATGTTTGCTCCTTGCCATTTTCAGGTTCCCCTCTCTATTAAATCTTTTTTCTTAATTTTAGTCGTTGGGATTTGTTCTATAAAGCCACTTCCTTCCATAGTCCTTGACCTATTTGCCAAAAAAATCGTCTTCTTGAATTATTTTGAATCTATCTACAGCACAGTTTCTCAAATCGTTCTGATTTCTAGAGAGATAACTTATATTTTCGTCTAATTTAACTATTAATTGTTTGATTGCATTTATTTCTTCAGTAGAACCATTATTTTTTATTACTGGATTATATTGAGAAGATTCATACCCTGAGGATATACAGTTCACTTTTCTGTTCTCTGCCACTATATTATGTTTCCCTTGATCCGATCATTCTAAAGTTAGTCTCTATCAGTAAAATAAGGTCATTCGCGTCAATATACATAAGGTTCTCCTCTTTTGTTAGATAATAGATTTCTACGCCACTGGGAACAAATCTTATCTGTACCTGGCCTACCTAAAGTAAATATTAAAAAGCTTTGACATTGAACAACATTTCAAGGGTAATTGAGAGGAAGTGTGTACCTATGAGGACCTGAACAATGATGACTGCATTGTCGACATATCAATGAAGCCAAGTTTACTCCTTGTGTTTTAGGAACTTTTCCACAAGATCCATTACTACACTAGAATACTATTACCAGAGTTCGAATTGTCCCTTTTGAAAATGAGACCTCGCCATTTAGAAGACGTGCGTAGTATATTGTAAACGAAACTGAAACCTTTTGGGTGCGAAATGAGAGTTTCTTGAAAGGGACTCGCAAGTGAATATTCTATTCTTTTGAACTGTTAAAGCAATGACCAGTGCTGCACTTAGATTTATTTTTTGGACTGGATACGAACTTTTGTCATAAATAGTTTCTATATTGAATGCAATGAGAAACAATATCTAGGATGTAAACATTCCTTGAACTTGAAATTGCATTTTTTTAAACAAACAATATGCATAGCTGTCAACTCTTTGGTTTTCGTTTATGCAGTGAAAGAAACGTAGAGTTATTTTTCGAATTTCGTTTGAATAAAATTTCAGTGTACCTTTTCTTATTTGTAAAATAAATAGTTGTAAGAAGTATTCATATTGTTTGTGTTTATGAGTGCATAATGTCTAACATTGAAGGTAATTTGAGTTTTCTTTTATATTTAGGTATACAATATTACATCTTTACTCACTATTTGAAATAGCTTTTCTTGCAGATTGACATATACTTTAGATTAAGAACGGTACAGTGTTGTTCTACTTTATTGTTTTAAAATTATAAAAGTGAAGCAGAATTAACTTTTCAGGAATTATCAAATATCTTATTACACTTTCCGGAAAATACTGCACCAAGTTACGTTTTACAAGTTGTACTTTTTAATTCGAATTAAGAAAAATCTTCGTATTTTGAATTGAAACTTTCAAATGCAACAATAGGCTTTTATAGATACCAACACTAATATCTGAAACATTAGAGTGAACTCATACACTGTTGAACATTAAGAACGGTAGAACGGTGAAGTAATTCTATCATGATCTTTGAAATAAAAAAAATGTGATAAAGTTTTGTTACAGATAAACATATATTTTGCAATCAGAATTTGCAAAAACCTAAAAGTCAAAGGATTTATTTTACTTTCCAGAAGCATGTTTTATTAATTACAAGAGAAGTAATTTCTTCATTAGTTTTTTATATTTATGTCATATAGTCTCTCATAAAACTCCATCATCCAGTCTCTCTGAACATGTCTAACACTTCCTCGTACCTATTAGTTTCTTTCATCGGTTACAGGTATGTTAATTGTTTTCAAAGACGAAAAATAGATAGCTTATTGTCGGATACTAACAAGAAAACATATCTCCACGACAGCAGAAGGAAAAAAGGAAATTGCATTTACTATGGAACAGAAATAAAACAAATTTCAAAAATCGAAACTAACTTCTTTTGAAATGTGTTTTCTTTTCGAGAAACTGTATTAATATTTCTTAAATACATAGTTTTGTTTTCAACTAATATGATGACCCTCTATATTTTTTATCTTAATCAATTATTTATCATAAGTTACAATTTGGAGTGGTTACAGAATCTGTTAGAGTATTTTAAATTACAAGGAAAAATATCATAGTAACTTGCAAAACAATTTACGCCTACACATTCGCTGAATTCCCCATTTTTAAATTTCGTGGGTTACCGATCAGGAACATACGGTTTAATTTATGTTCAATTACCAATATGTGTCCTCTTGAAAGCAAATAACTGCAGTAAGCGAAAACAGTGTTTTTAGACATTTGTTTTTCTTCTCTTCCCTCTGCATCTCTTCTCTCCTCTCCCTTCAATGTGTTTAAAGGGACAACTGCATTTTTAAAATCCCACCTGTTCAAATTGGCAATGTCATAGCGTCCTTTTAAATATGCAATCTATTTTTTCCCTTTACTCAACATGCATCATGAATTTCATTCCAACATCTGTTTCTCAGCAAAATTACGTGACCCTCATTTAAAAATTCACCCATCCGTTTCACCATTACAAAGGGTCCACAGACGCAAGTCTTCTGTTCTAACAAAACATGTATTTTATATTATTTCAGTTTCAATAAAATATTTAAATACCTGAAGTAAAATCAATGCTCACAAGCCAAACGGAAAGTTCATAGACGCAACAAACTTTCATAGTCACAAGTACTTAACAATTTAACTCAACTCTGCTAATACCCATTCGGAAATGTGAACTAACATCAAGTACTTTTTCTCCATGGTCTAGTAGTAAACGTAACGGTAACTGAATCGCACCATTGCTTTTATTTTGTCCTAGACCTAGTGACAAATTATCCTAGTCTGCTTGGACTAAACTTTATCCACATTGGCAATACTAAACAGGGTTACGCCCAACTCCGATAATCATTTTCCATTTTTTCGTTTAAAATAAGAAAAGTTGCAGCCACACCAAATATTCTTTCTCCGTGGTGTAGTGACAAACGTTACTACCTTCAGTAAAGTTTAAGCAAAATAATGTACATTTCAGATCGCGTACAAGTCTGTTTGAACTCAGGGAAATTATTTCAGTTCCAAAAAACAATTTCAATTAACTATTTCGATAAATATCTAAAGTTTGTCCCGATCGTCGTAGTAATAACGTAATTCACTCTTTATTTTCCCTTGCAATCAATATCCGTAAATTCAAAACGTTTACATTATTTCAAGAGGTTCATCGCCACAGTAGCAACATGAACCGACACGACACGAAACAGACATGGGCAGTACTTCAGTTGTAGCTTCTCTAAACTTCACCTCAATAACTTGGTTCATCGTCACAGTAATACCGTCATCACGCGGAACGGACATAGGCATTACTTCGAAATTAGGATCTCCAAACTTTGGCACAGCTGTAATAATAGCCTTCTTCATCGCCGCAGTACCGTTACGACACAAAACGAGCATAGGCAGTAACAATGGGTTTAGCTTAGACAGCCTTATGCAAACTTCACCTCAGTTACTTGGTTCATCGCTGTAGTGGCAGCGTCAACATGAAACGGGTTTTCGCCAACAACAATAAACATCTTTTAATCTGGTCAAATACATTATTACTGCAACTTATGGACCTATTTGAGGGATCTCTTTAAAGGATCAATGAAAGATTTAATGTTCCAGTGGAAAGTCACATTTCGAAGTACTTGAGTTCGCGTTATTTCCTTTCTTTGTAAACATTAATCATGCAAACACGTAAATAACGCATACAAGAGTCCAACCTAGCGAGAAGGCTAACAGAGTGCCAAAAGTCTCGAGTTCATCTTCACTGGTGTGATTTCTGTAAGACCTTTTCACGCGCAAGCAGCTAGGGCCAGTTCGATTCCAGGCTGGAGGTCTAAAACGTCCGAGTTTACCAAAAACTGTAGATCAATATAACAACAATTAAACATTTTATGTACTCTCATAGTCTGCAGAAACCCCTATATTATGCAAATAAAATGTCCTGTATCCTTCTAGTACTGAGGAAAAGACACCTTTTTCACCGTGGAAACGCGGTTAATCAATACAAGCACACTTCCAAGAGCCACGCAGGTTGGACTTCTCTGTTCGACTCCAATCTATCCCGAGTCGTCACAACAGTTCCAGTATCCAAAGCATGGCAGCATTATCGTAAACCAGACTTACATTCTGCAAGTCCTAAGTTAAATCTCAAGAATGCCTCGTCTGCGTTAGGATTTTAGCTGTCTAACATGACGTTGGAAATTGAATCACTAATATCTACATTGATAAAACATTCAACTGACTTACAAACGAAACATTATATTTCCACGGTTCTCTTCTCAATAATGGAAACAATACAATAAAATATTTTAATTCAAAAATATTTTTAACTCTACCGGAACACTTTTTAGTCATCTGGCTCTCTACAATGACACTTCATTGAACAACTAATTTCGTTCAATTTGTCACGGTGAGGGAAGGGAAGAGGGGTGATCGTCACACTTGGTTGAACACCATGTTATTTTTCCTATGGCGGAGTAGAAAAAGCAAAGTATACTATTCACCAAGACACTCAATGAATTATGAATTCTAAGCTCTGACCTTACTACCAATGAATTTTATGAGATCTGTTAGAACTACTTAATTATAGTTGTTTTTGGATAGAGAGTAATAAATTTACGATGTACGGTTTTATAATGCTTGGTGTTTCTTCTGTTTTTGTTGATATACTACCAGCTCTTTGAACTATAACTAGCGTAACTTATGGATTTTAGGAAGGAAAAAGTAATCTAATACGAACTATTGTTTGGAGATGCGGCCGACTAACCTAATTAAGACCAAAAAATCGAAAAGACCAAAATACCAAAGACCAGAAAAGACACATCGATCAATGAAATATTATATGAATACTAAAAAATATGGTACAGTGTAAGCAAAGATCCTTTCCATTTTTGTGAAAAGTACGAATTATAAGGAATATCTGAAAATATGTAATTTAGAAGAAAGAATACACATTGATGAATGAAATAATATCTAAATGGTACAAGGTAATCAAGGAACTGCTTACCATTTTTAAGATTAAAAAAGTGTGGCATCTACTCCTTGTATAGTTCGAGAGACACACATATTTATTTGTTACAAGGTAATCAAGGAACTGCTTACCATTTTTAAGATTAAAAAAGTGTGGCATCTACTCGTTGTATAGTTCGAGAGACACGCGTATTTATTTGTATCTTTGAATACAACTATTCCAGTAGTTGATAGACCTACTCATTCTAAAATATTTGCATTACTGTAGGGATTCTAATATGGTACGCAATAGGTTGTAAAATTGTGTAACAGGCATATTTTGTAGACCTTTGGAATGTAACCAATGCTGAGATATACGTATTCCTAACAGTGAACTCAGACGTAGTCATACTCGACGAGTCATTTCCTTGTATTCAACGTCCAACTTTTGTGAGTAAGATACTATACTTGTATGATGTCGTAAGTTTTATCAGCATTACGCAGCAAAGATTTGTAACAATAGGATGTACAGTTCAACATGGAGTTCAAATCACCTTTTGCTTACAAATTGAAAACAGTATACTGTATGTCTTGAAAAATGAAGTCCAGTTGAACGTTATTGTTGATCATTAGAGACAGGTGTTGATCACTAAAGTTAATCTTTTATTTTTGTACTTTAGGAACTAGTGAGCAGCCTTTTTGATATTTTTGGAAGACATTGCGTTATGCTATAGAACTGATGATATATAATTAAAATACCTGTCCATTAGGCATTTGTGGGGCGAGAAGTATGACATTTACTTACGAAGTTGCGTTTGAACAAAATCACTTACAATTGAGACAAAATAATATGGACGACTGGATTTGTCATTAACCTACAACCGAGTTTTAATGTATCTTTTAATCATATATGGCGCCAGAGTACTGAAACTAAATATTACTCCTACAATAATAAATTAAGTACAGAGTTTGTTAAATATTCATTACTACGAAAATAAGAACATTAGAAGATACATTATATTTTATAGATAGCTTTGCTAGAAGGCAGCTATAAGGACGTTTCTACACGACTGAGAATGTCTTCCACAGAATCACAACCAGAAATATCCTTACTTGTAATATAACAAGCTAATAGGTTAGTGATAATCAGGCATGACGTCAATTCTTCCTAAAGATATAAAGTATTGGTAACTGAGATTAAGTTAATAAATATTTCATTTGTCAAATTTCATCTGTTAGTGTAGTTGAAGGAACAGTACAGCAACTCATTCAAATACAAGTAATGACGTCAAGTGCTACCAGGTTACATCAAGTGAATACCGAACATCTTGATTCAACATTTGCAGTATTCTACTCATTGAAATTTAGTTTTAACGTATTTTATTTTACCAGACACTTGTCATGAGACTGATAGGAACAAGTTGTATTCTTTATTTTGATTGGTCAATAAAGTACAAAAAGGCGTTGAACGGGAATTCTTGGATTTGGTTTTGAAATAATGGTCCTGTGTGAATGTTCAAATGTCAAAGTTAGTGCTGCTTGCATATTGGAAAGAATGAAACGCTCGAAAGCAAATTATCTTCTAATGTGTCTTGCTTGCTCTGACCACATGTCTGACTGTGGCACTCGCGACTGCGCTTACATGTCAGTGGAATCCTTGGAATATTACGTAGTGAAAACTTTATCATATGCGCTTTTATGCAATGAAATCGAGGAGAAATTTATTGAGACGCACCCGGACAACAAACATACACTTCAGAACTTTTTGAAAACAAATAAGGAAATGATTACAAGTGCAGAATACGTAGACAAACTCTATGTCATTCTTTGGACAAAAGATTTCTTACACGGTTCATTTGGATGTTGTTTGTGAGAAGTGGATGTAAAAAAGCATCAGTTTGATTTAATAGGAAAATATTTATTGTGGATAATGAAGATTTATACAGAGTAGTTCATTCCAACTGGTACAAGAAAATAGTATTTTTACACATAACGGATACAAGCTATTGATCAATATTCTTTTTGTGAGCACGTAGAACTAACAAAACTAATACAAAAGTTGTAATTAAAGAAACGCAAAATAAATGGCAACTCCCGGTATAATGAACTAATATTATAATTTAACTTTTAGGGTACAAGTCATATAAATAGATTGCAGTCGGCTGTTACATAAAACAGTGATACATAAATATTAAATGTCAACTCGTATAAAATATTTGTGTGTAGTGTTGTCGTCTAACTCTTAGGATACAAGTTGTCATTGAAAGGTAACATAATTGTAAAACTTTGTTGTTAATGTTTTGGTGGAATACAGAAAACAATAAAGGAGTAAAACTAATTCTATTTGTGATGCAATGAACGAACACTGCAAGATGAAAGTTTACTTGTGCAAAACAGTGCAGACAACTAAAGCAAAGTATTGAACAAGTCTTAAAAAATATGTTTTGTTTCTAATAGAATGAAAACTGTGTTAGAATAAACTAGTTTTGTGATGTACATTGTTCTAATGTTAGGACTTGCAGGGATACATATCACAGTTTGAGTAACTACTAAGAAAGTATTAAACCGTTTAAGAAATCAAACTTGATACGTGAAGAAATTGCGTGACGTGCACAAAAAGTGTTAATCAAGTTTGGTTTTGTTGATTGCAGACATATATGATAATATAACATTAACTCAAAAAAGAATGTTTTGATTTAAATTTCTTTAGTCAATATTGTACACAATTTGGTTATCTAACTTACAGGATACTGTTCATTGTAACACAATATTATACAACTTACTGTTGAAAGCTTGTATAAAATATTTAGATTAGATTCCAAGTTTACATTTTTACTAACTTTGAAAACCGTATGGTAACGTAACGTAATATTCACTATCGGAAAGATTAAATCGACGACCCTTATTTTCTTTCACAATGGCATGTCTTTTGCTTTGTGGTTTACATAAATACGGTACCTTGATTTACGGGGGATATGATTTAGGCTAACGATTAGTTTGCTGTCATTGAGTAAGAGTAATACCACGAATTTTGTATATGTGTTCGATTTTACTTGTAGCTACTTCTTTTAGATTGTATGCATAATTTTTAGGCCAAACACATAAGAACACTTGCATTTCATCGCCTTCAGGTGTTTAACCTTAATTCTCCAAGATAATCCTCCAGTTGTAACAATCGCGGTGCATCACGAAGTCTAATATATATAACATTATCTGTGTCAGAGTACAGCAGTCGCTCAATACCGACCACCTCCATTAATTTAAGTCGTGACCAAGAGAAAATGAAGGCTGCAAGTACTATATTTCTGAATGGAAATTTTGTGTTTCCGTTTTCTATATCCCTATCGGTTACGACAAGTTTTTCGCCTATAAGCACAATATTTTGCATTTCTAACTGTGAAGCATACGTAGTTTGATTAAATTCCTGTGTATTGTTAACAACTTTCGTCTGCGGTAAATTTGTGTGCTGTCCCCATTTTCCGAATAAAGAGTAAAAATATTTTAGAAATGTATAGTAGTCCTTCTATTCTCCTAATGTTGTCATATTCGAGATCAATATCCTTATAATAACTGTAATTGCAAATATAATGTTGTTTTTATTCGTCAGTTACACACCCTTCTGGGAACTCACTTGCTTCTTGTTTCATTTTTAGAAAGGTATTTACATCAGTTTTAAACCTTTGTGTCTTCTCCCCGATTTCATACGTATCGAGAATCACGCCCTTTTTCTAATGAGGCATGTAGTTTAGGTGCACGGAAGACGCTTTTGATTTCACGCTCCTCGTCAGAGTGAGTACAAATTCTTGGATGTAATTCGTCCATACAAGTTCGGAAAGATCAAATACGAGTTTGTTAAGTGCATTGTAGGGTAAAAGTGGATTAGCAAGATCACTTGGTGGCAGAATATTACAGAATACAAGTCCGGGGACTTTACTTGTATCAGACATATATTGATACAAGACCTTTATAGATCTTGACGGGACCACAAGGAAGTAGTTTTTTACTTATGACCCATGGGTACAGGCTAGTGTAATGAATAATTCAAGTATTTTATCCTTTGCACATTTATATAAAGCGCGAAAACATTCCGTATGTCTTCCTTTGAAGGCGTCCAGTGAAGGTAATGCTTCTTGGACATTAGAACAATGATCGTGAATAAGGGTTCCGAGGGTTTCACCAGAGGTTTTTACTTCCCTGTCCCAGTCGCATTCCAAAATGAATACAACGTTTACATTACACGTATGTTTTATAAAATCCTCCTTCGCTATAGCTGCGTCAAATCGACTGTTTAATCTATGCCCTATCCCATCCCAAACCTGCTTTCTATTTTGCGTGATACAACAATGTCCATGGAGTAACAATCGTAGAATTCGTAAGCTGTACGTGTATTTTTATCATACTCAACTGGCTTGAAATTCTTGAATTGGAGTTGCTTTTAAATTTCACAACTTTGCAGTTTAATGTTACGTGTATGTTCCATATATTGTAACCACTATTTGACCTTTTTGCTGTGATGGGTTTCGTGCTGGAAACATAAAGGTGGAATTATTGGAATAGTATTTTCCTATAAATGACGTGATCGAAGACAATTCATTGCCGAAGCATCGATTGTAGACATATGAATAAAACATTGAAGTTCGTTTCTTTTAACTTCAATAAGATTAGAAAATTGATTTAATGGTAGAGTAAGGATACGTACGTCGTTTTTACAATACTATAACATTTCGTGCTGAAAATCATAAAGTTTTACTTTGGACACATTCATTATGCCGTGCAGCAATTGCTTTTCCCTCTTTTTTTGATTTGTTTTCAATATCATAAAACTCAAATTTTGGAAACAACCGTACATAATTTTGGTTTTGTGGTATATTACACAAATGTGGGAAATCGCCATTCTTGAGCGATTCGGCCAGACCAAGTTTTTAAGGTAAGTCAGCTAATCGAACTCTCATGAACAGCAATGTATCTCGAAACATAATTTTATTTATCGTTAACTACATAGTTTTTATCCTCTACTAATAATATGAGGAATCAGTTTTTGCGGTTTTAATAGGTTTCAAGCAACAAACAAATTGTCAAAACCTCACCCATAATGTGAAAGTGGTACTACCTTTTTAAACTTGGAACTTCGTTGCAGTACGTGATTCATAAATATTTCCATATTATAAACCACAAAGACTCTTATTCCCTCAGAAGTTCCAAGAATAGTACATTTATAGACTTCATTATTCATATCCTTAAATGATAACAACGAATACTAACACAAATTAAATTAGATTCGTACTCCTTCTCTCCCTTTTCACATAGTAACATAGTTTCCAGATCAGATACGATATACAACAAATCCTCTACCCATTTCGGATTTGTTAGCTTTAAAAGCAGGCGTGTTTCATCTATGTATACTGAACACAGTTTTCAAAAAATGTTCACCACAAATATGCTTCGACCTTCTGGTACGTCGATCGATTTTTGACACCACATTCAAAGCAAAGTTGCAAATGGTCACATAGATTTACGTTTTACTTTGGTCAAATGCTTGTTCAAACATGTCTGATTTGTAAAATAACGATTACACGTGTCACAGTAAACTGTTGTTGCATCAACACTTTAAGAATCAAGATTATACTCTTCACATTGCATACATATACACTTATATTTATGATGTCGACGTTCCTAATATGGAGTAAGACAATGACCACAATACCCATCGAGTGCAATTAAATGGGTGCTGAACACGAATCACTTTCACTCCACACCGAAATCAGGTGGTTGTCGAGGAGAATTGTATTCACTCGCCTATTTGAACTTCGTTCAGAAGTGCAGGTTTTTCTATCAGACACATCCTAAGATTTGAATTATTTCAATGACGGACTGTCTTGCCCGGTTAGCTTACTGGCAGATTTATTTTGCAGAATAAGCCAGCTGAATAGGAGTTTGTAGGGTGCTTGTACTACTTTATTATTGGTACAGGATAAAATTCCTGCGCTTAGAAAAAACTATCTTACATGATTCAAGAAATCAACATCCGCAACACAAGTTACTTTCCAATATTGAATATTTTCTTAACTGAGAATGACATCATTCTTCCGAGGGATCACCTCGGTAGTTTCATCACAGATTTCTAAGAATACTTCCCTGAAAATCTTGCTTCAGAATTCTGGATTTAATGGAACACACTTTATCAGAAACGCCCTTCTGGTAAAGATTTTATGTGACGGAAGACTGAAGCAAATGTTCAAGAGGATGGACTTAACAAACTTCTGGTTGGCCAGCAGAAATTAATATCTAACGATCTCAGATAAAGCTATACAATTTTTACTGGTATTTGATACTTGATTAATGTGGATCCTCTTCTTTTCTATATCAAAAACAAGTACAGAAGAACGTTGAAAGTTGAACCCGATTTATGACTAATGTTAAATGATGTGTTAAACCAGGCATTAAGAAGCTGTGTTTGGCTGAACAAGAGCATCCTTCACACTGAGGAAAGAATGCGATTTTCATAATATTCTCATACGTTTATTGCTTATCCGAAATGTAAGTATATTTCTGAACATTTAGTACCATAACCAGAAACATCTCTCAACATTATTTCAACCTTAAATAAATACATCTCTCAATAAGTTCAATCCATTGAGAAAATGTATAAAAAGTGGTTCGTTTGTTAATAGTTTGTTTCTATGTACCTACTTTAACAAACATTACTTTCTTAGTTACAGAATAAGTCAGTAGGTGGGTAATTTTGCCTCTGCAACAAATAAATTATGCTTTTCCAGAATAATTTTAACTAGTGGTACACTAATAGTTTTGAGTAGTGAAAATTGAAAATATACAGCGGTTATTCTGTAGGTAATACTTTACGACTACAAAAGTTGGAGTATCCCACATGAACATAGATTACTAATGTTTGAAAATAAGGTTTTGAGAAAGTATACAGGCCAAAACGGAACGAGATGACTGGAGAATGGAGGATACTGCATAGTGAAGAACTTCATGGTCTGTATGACTCACCCGATGTTAAAAGAATAATGAAATCACGAAGACTAAGATCTAATATGGGCAGGCCATATAGCTCAGATGGGAGAAAAACGAAGATTATATTCCATCTTGGTTGGAAAGCTGGATGAAAAGAGACCGAGACGACGTTGGGAGGACAATATTAGAAATGATCTTCGAGAAATACTTGTTTGTGATTACAAGCACCATGATGTTGCCCATGATAGAATCCTATGGCAAAGATTTGTTAGTGCGGCAATGAACTTCGGTAAGTATGTAAGTAAGGTTCATTCATATTGTCGACGTTATTATGGTGCTACGACGGCGAAAAGCTTGAGAAGTCTTGCTTTAGATCCACAGAGTACACAGAATAGCCTTTAATAAGTACAATTACTTGAGCATATAGTAATAAAAATGGTGAATAAACTCTTTAAGATGAGCAGTAACGTTCCCTGCCTTGGAATTATTTGGCCCAAGGATTCGATTGTTGCTAGGGAATACAAGTGTTTTAGAACGCACGTTAAACTGGTCATATGGGATTGTTATTTATCAGTTGCATGGGAACACCGGCGGTTCACTTTGCTTAGATCATCCTTCGAAATATCTGGATAACTAACAAGGTTTATTACAGTGTAATCATAGGATCCCGTGTTCGATTTCCACTAGGGACGAAACTAACGCGAAATCCACGATAAATTGAACATAGAGGATAGGATAACAAAATCTCAAATCGCCTTAGCTGCGGTCACCTGTCATCATTGCGTTCTAAGTAAAGAGTTCCGGATTCATTTCGAGCTAGGGACATAAGTGATTCGGCAGTGAATGTTAAAAGGTCCTTAGAGATTATTGGATGGTACCATTGGTTTATCTTGACCAGGAAGAGAACTTTGGCATCACTATCTTTTAAGCAAGGAGTCCCAATTTCGATTTCCAATGGGAACAGGACCTCATATAAATTTAAGCTTAGGACATTATTTTATCTGGCCTATCATACCCAAACATCTTCGAATCAGACCCTACCTGCAGGTTGAATGCCCATTATTGTTATTATTAGTAGTATTATTATTTTTATTTATAATAATATATAGTAGGAGAGGGAAGAATGTACCCACTCTTGTTGGAATAAGTGTACGCAGGAAAAAGACCTATAATAGATGAGACTGTTAACCATGTGCCTAACATAAAAAGTCTACATGTTGCACTTGTGTTGTATTTTAGTAGTAAATACACTTAGATTTGTCGTTTAATCTACGAAAGAGTCTTGAGAGTTTGCGATAATGGGTTCCCTTGTGTTCTGTAAGAATGTACCCTCATCGAAACCACATAGGCGGTTAGTAATGAAAGTATATGTTTATACATTATTTATCATATCACGATAATCCTTTATTCAGGCATTTCATTTCCTTGTGCTATTAGAAGGGATTATAGTTCTTATGTAATAAAATTAGAATAAAGTTACAGAAAAAATAATAAGGATTACAGAATATATTATACCCTAATTAAAAGCTATATTACCGGCTAAATAAATAAATAATGTGCATACGTTTCCATTACTTGCTAGTATTTACAGCATATGCTTTTGGCTTTTCTATATATCTATTTTAGGATACAAAAATGAAAATATGTAACCTAAAATATATGTGTGCGTAGGGGCGCAGGTGAGCTGTTGTCGAGGGAGGCTTGTAGCGTTTATTTTATTCTAATTTTTGTTGTCATTGGGAAATAGTCATTATGTTTTAATTAATTATAGTTTTATAGGTTTACTCTGGCTTATTTTTCATTTTTATGATTTTTGTGCATGTATTTTTCTGAGTAATTGGAGTATAAATACTATAGTTTTAGGGGGGCCTAAAGCATGGTAAATGATTAGCATTGCTTGGTTTTATTTGTTTAATGTAGGTTTGAAATAGATATTTATATTGATAAGTTCCGGTAAAATTCGTGCCAGCTGCCGCGGTTAGACGCGGGAGCGGAAGGAAAAGATGATGATTGTTGTAGTTAGTGGTTTGGTGTTTAGTGAGAATTAATATAATTATTTTGCTAGGTGGAATTATTATGCTTGTTTATATTATTTTTATTGAGGCTACGAAAATGTTGATATAAACTAGGATTAGATACATTATTATAGATAATGTAAAATTGACAGGAGAGATTGGGGTAGTAATAGTTATGTTTTTGAAACCCAAAGAATTTGGCGGTGCTTTAGTCTATTCAGAGGAATCTGAATTCTGTTCCGTGATCGATAGTCCGCGTTATAATCTTACATATTATTGTACGCAGTTTGTATACCGCCATCTTTGAGGAAATTTAAAGGTGATTTTTATTACTTTAATTGGAGGTAAAATCAGGTCAAGGTGCAGCTGATTAATAAGTAGAGATGAGCTAGAATAGTTTGATTACTACGGATTTTTTGTATTCAAAAATAAAATGAAGGTGGATTTGAATGTAATTTTGAATTATAGTATTCTAGTGAGTCGGGCTCTAAAGTGTGCATACATTGCCCGTCGCTCTCATTTTAGGTGAGATAAGTCGTAACATAGCAGGTGTATTGGAAAATGTGCTTCGGATGGTCAGAGTAGAGCGTGCTTGTCTAGCTATTCATTTACACCGAGGAGGTTTCTGTGCCATTCAGATTACTTTGAGTAATTAGGTAAACTTATGCTAATATTGATTGGATTGGTTTAATTATTTTTAATAAATAAAATAATGATGAGTAAGTATGTTTGGTAAGTTTTATTAATTAAATTGTTAGGTGATAGTAAATGAGTACTGATGAGGGATATTTATTTAAATATTTGAAATTATTTTTTATAAGAAACCTTTTGTATCTGGGAGTATTTAAGGTTCAAAGAGCATTATTTTGTCCCGAAGCAAATCAAGAGCTAAAGTAGTTATGAGAAGTTTTGTTTGCAGCCTGTTTTTTAATGTTATTTTGTCGGTGAAAGGTTTTTCGGTTCTTATGAAATATGGTTGGGCAGGAATTGCGTTTAATGCAGTAATCATAAATGAAATGTATCGTTTTTAATTACTTATTTTTTGATTAGTTAAAGTCAGGGGAATTTGCTCTTGATTGGGTATTTTTTTTCATATTCATGTGATAAATTAAAATTGTGCGCTTAGAAATACCTATCATTTACGATTTTGTTATAATTTATTAAATGATTTTATAATATTTTACTATTTTTGATTTGGGTCTGTATTACTATTCTATTATTAATATTTTTTTTAAAATAAGAGATTATGATACTATTAGTATATATTAGGTTGAGTTAGAGGAACTCGGCAAATAAATTATCCGTCTGTTTATCAAAAACATGGCCTTTTGGAAAAAATATAATAAGGTCTTGTCTGCCCAATGAATTTATTTTGAATGGTCGCGGTGTCTTGACCGTGCAAAGGTAGCATAATCATTAGTCTTTTAATTGTTGGCTTGTATGAAGGGCTGGACGAGAAAATGACTCTTCTGTATATAGTGGAATTTTTCTTTTGAGTGAAAAGGCTTAGATGGCTAGAGAGGACGATAAGACCCTATAGATCTTTACATACTTTCTTTGGCAATAATGATGATATTGATGTTTTTTTATTAAAGATCAGATAGTGAGATGGAGAGACTACGGAAAATATAAACTTTTCTTATTATTTTCATTTATCGTTGTTGTTTATTTGATCCATTCTTTTGAGATGATAAGATCAAGTTACTTTAGGGATAACAACGTAATCTCTCTTGAGAGTTCATATCGAAGGTGGGGGGGGGTGCGACCTTGATGTTGAATTAAGATTTACTTAGGTGCAGGCTTAAGGAAAAGGTCTGTTCGACCTTTAAATTATTACATGATCTGAGTTCAGATCGGCGTGAGCCAGATCGTTTTGTATTCTTCTACTAATGCGAATATTTTAGTACGATAGGACCAAATATTTATAATACTTATTTTATAATAAATGAAAGAAACTACTTTGGCAGATAACTGCATTAGATTTAGAATCTAAAAATGGAGTATTGCTCCAGTTAGTAATGCATATTAATTTTTATTAGTACTTTTTTCTTATCTTGTTTCGGTTGTAGGTTTTAGTGGGAGTTGCTTTTTTAACTTTATTCGAGCGTAGGGTATTTGGATATATTCATAGATCCGTAGGGGACCTAACAGGGTAGGTTTTTGTGGAATTTTTCAACCGTTTGCAAACGCTATTAAACGTTTTAATAAGGAACAACATTTCCTATTATATCTCATTATTGTCCTTATTATTTAGTTTAATATTAGCCTTGTTAGTTTGTTTATGTATTCCTCTTGTTGGTTTAATAGTACTTTTTCCTTGGGTCTTTTGTTCCTTTTGTGTTGTAGAAGTATGTGGGTTTATACTATTATGTATGCTGATTGATCTACTAATTCTAACTATGTTTTGCTCTGGGGTTTACGGGCTGTGGCGCAGACTATTTCTTATGAAGTAAGTCTTGCTTTAATTTAGTTGTCTCTTGTTTTTTGAGATTTACTTGTAATCTTTTTGATTTTATCCTTTACCAGGGGGATTTACGAATTTTTTATTAGTTTTCCGTTGTCTCTGGCTTGATTAGCATCTTGTTTGGCTGAGACTAATCGTACTTCTTTTGATTTTGCTGAAGGAGAGTCTGAACTTGTTTCTGGGTTTAATGTTGAATATAGCGCAGGGGGATTTGCTTTAATTTTTATGGCGGAGTATGCCAGAATACCGTTTATGGGTCATTTGTTTACTATCATCTTTTTGGGTTCTAACGTTTTTTTCTTATATATTTTTGTTAGTGCTGTATCTATTTCTTTTGTTTATATTTGAGTTCGTGGGACTTTACCTCGGTTTCGTTATGATAAATTAATGTATCTTTCTTGGAGGAGATTTCTTCCTTTGTCATTAAATTATTTATTATTTTTTGCTGGGTTTAAGGTTTTATTAATATTTTTTTTAATTTCAGTGTATTGTAATTAGAATATGAAAGTCCTTACATTTGAGCTCAAATATACGATTATAAATGAAAGATATGTTAATTTTAAGCTGACAGGTTCTGACTTTGTTTGTGTGCCCCTAGTATGTAGAAAGCAAGGAAACAAGAAAACTTTGGATTTACTTATAGTGTTGTCAATATGGAGGCCAATATGTAATGTACGTATTTGAAGCCGACGAGTCCTTCCAGCCAAGCAGAAATAGATTCAAGGTTGTATTTATTGTACATTCGTATATAAATATATTACGGTCAAAGTTTAAAGCTCGCCTTAGTTTTAATCCTATTGGGTTGCCTTCTTACGGAACATTTTCAAAGTAGATGAAACTGTATACAGTCTTACGTTTCCATTTACATTTTAGCCGGTATGTGATTATAAACGGAAATAGATGCAGTTATTTAAGAATTCACACGTACCCATCAGGTAAAAGGAAACTGATTTCTTGATGGTGAACTGCGGCACTGCACCTTATAGTACTTAAACGCCAACTTTATAACGACGATAAGAAACCAATGTGGGAAATGGTCTTTAATTTGGAATCAATGCTATACGGAGATGTTTACACTTTTTGCATACGGATACTTTGCATACTATATGGAATCTCTTTATAATGTATAATGTGGTAGCGAGAAATTAACTTCAAACAGAAAGCATCCTTTATATGCAGACATTCACAACCTGTGTATACGCGTCTGTATAGTATAAAGAATCACTGTATAACCCAGGTTACTGTCTGAACGCAAAGCCAACTGAGAAACCGATTTCCAGTTATCAGTAGTGCTGATAAGTGCCGTAAATGGCAAGCAAGGAAGGTTAAACACATTAAGTAAGGATCACATAGACAAATTAAAATTAATTAGTGGTAAATTAAATAAGTTTAAGAATAATGAAATGTTAGCCATTATTGATTCTGAATCCTAGGGTCACATGAAAGACTCACAGAAAGCGCATGCGCAGGAAGATGGCTGAAGGAAATAAAAGCAGAAAAGAATATTTAGTGGGATCCAATGCACAAAAACATACGTAGAAGGAACCAATAAAAAGAGCTGCGTACAACATTGCGCAAATGAAACAAATGAGTGTCTTAGGGTACATGTATATAACTGGCTCAGAAAAAACGACTATGTGTCTTGAAGCAAGTTACATTGGTAAAACTAGCAATTGACTAATTTTATGTTATCAACTTAACTGGTTGTCACTCTAGATAAAGCGAAAATACAGACCGCCGCTGCTTTTCTCACTAATTTGAACGAAGCTGAATATTTAATCTCGACGTGCAAGTGTACACTGATGGATCGATGAGGCATGCATTTGGGGCACATTGAAAAAATGGAAACCCGAAAACCACCTAGAATGTTGGGGCTGTTTTAAGAGAAAAAGTAACTAACGTGACCTTGGTTGTATGGATGTCTATGGCTTCCCTCTCATTCCTGATTCTTGGGAGGTTACAGAAGCATGCCTAAAGAACAAAACTACGGATGTTTTTAAGAATTCAGATACACTAAAGAAGTTGTTTTATGTATATATTGACAATACCTCACATGAAAACTAGGTTGGGCCTTGCAACACCTAATAAAAATCTGTCTCTGAAATCTAAAAGAACTTCCATTAAAAAATAACTGTAGTTTAGTGGAACTCCATTTATAGAAACTGGTCCCTCTTGTTGAACTATATTTATAGGAACCGACGTATTTAGGGGAACTATGCTTTAGGGAACTGGTGTAATTAGTGGAAATATAAAGATTGGTTTATGTATTTTGTGTATTGGTGATGTGTTTATTATGGATCCATGTATTTTACAATTTTTTAAACTTACTTGAACAACGGTTATGTAGTGAATGCAATTTAAAGACGAGTCATGAGTGTAAGTACGTGTGGAATTCAGGAATTGTGATTTTAAAACATTTAGACTACTATATGAATCACCCTAATTGTTGGATGAATACTATGAAGTGGTTTGGTCAAGGACATGTGAACATTATGAAAAAATCATTTTATAAGAAATAATGAATCTTTAGCCAAAGATAGTAAATTTATTGCTCAAGTGATTCCAACAATCATTGAACAACAGTGGTGTTTTACTTTTAGTACTGATCTCAATGCATGTTGAGGGCAGTACATCATTGATATTCAGTGATTTAAAACTTCTTCCCATTATTTTTAATGCGAGATATTTGTTTTGTTGCATGTGATACGCCAATCACATTTTCATTGCATGGCGAAACTTCCATGCCTCTTGGATATCAATAATATGCGAATGACTCACTCAGCATTATCACGGTTTAACTTTGAACTCATTCAATGGATGTACCGTATCCCACATTCATCGAATGTTAAATAATTTGTGTTAAGTAGATTCAATATTTTTCGGCAAGTGCTAAAATAGCTGAACGAATATGTAAAATGTTTCAATTCCAAAATGGAAAAGATGTTACAGATCAAGGATGTCCAGCCTTAAACACGTTAAATTTTAATGTGAATGCAAATACCTGCGCTTATCTGACGTCACTGGAACTCAGTCCCTGTGCACCTGGAAACTGTTATCAGCTCTAGTACTGGCTTAAATTGAAAAAAAAAACATTATTGTCGTTGAAGACATGTCATTATTGTAGAACGTTTAGGCCTACTAGTTTTAAAGGACATTGCGAGTAAATTTTCCTTTAAAGAGTATGTATTAATTTTGTCTGTAAGGAGCATGGCACTACAATGCAAACTTGTGTGCCCTTTATTCAAATCTAATAAAATAGTATCAAATGACCTTGCTTAAATGCTTGCAAAAATAAACTTTGCTTAAATGAAAGTTATTATCAGAAACTACTCTAGTAAATTCATATAAACAGACTTATGTGCATCGATTATTTTCTCAATCTATTTACGTATACCAGTACCAGATCATTTTGCTTTAAGTTAGCCGTATGAAAGAAAGAAGCAACATTTTGAATACGCAATTGAAAGTAAATAAATACAATACAAAAACGCATAAGACAGAATGGTCTGCTTGGTATTGTACAATGCTGACATGATAATATTTAGTTTCTTTGGAAGAACTAGGTGATAGGTCAAGGAGGTTGGTTACCCACACTGTCCAAATAATGTCCTATTATTTTTTTAACATTGTATACACACACCCAACGATTGCCCCAGCCTTCCTTGATACCAACAAATACATTGAATCAAAAGATTAATAGCATTTAATACAGAGATTTGAGTTATGGAAAGGAATAGCTTACCGAGATGATTGAATTTCGAGTTAATCCACTATATTTGAAGCATCAGCATGGACAATGACTATATACAACTATACTTGCTCAGACATAGCCAATGATTGTATATTAAATATTCAAAAATGATTACTATACTATAGTATAATTGCTGAACGATGTCTTAGGGATATTGCCGTTAAATTGTGACCATGAGTGTGTAGAGTTGTCGACAAAATGATTTTGTTGCATGTATTATCATTTCTATATTTTTATGAACAAATATATCATGCATTTACTGATATCCACACTGATTTTAGTCAAGTGTGGTATAAAACTCGAATAACAAAACGACTGTAACAAACTGAATGTAAAGACCAAATACGATTAATCTCACGGTTAAAAAATGCATTACACGGCTGAACTTATAGTATGTAAGATTGTCACTCTGTATTAAAAAAAACGCTAACAAGGAACATGCCCGATGTGACACTACCTGTATTTCAATGATACTTCCACAGTTGTTAGTTTTGAACGTGAAGAGAAATAGAGTGAGATCCTATGTCTCGTAATTGCCTCTATGGAGGAATCCGGTGATTGAAAAATTTTGCAAGAAAAAACTTTGATTAACATTATTTTATATAGGTTAGTCCAGTTTCTGTTGACTTCGGGCCGAAACGATTATCCACGTTCCAGTTAAGAGACACCCATGGCCCTGCCGGTACTCGAACCGGAGACCTTTGGGTCGTTGGCCTAACGTCTTAAACCTCATGGCTACCCGGTCGGCTGGAAAGTTTTGTGATTTCATTGCAAAATATTTTGGGTGATTCAGATGTGAACCATATAATTTGACGCAACATAAACGGAACCATATGAAATGTCAATGAGACTAAGTACTACATCTCTTATGCATGCTACTTTTTCCGACCACCATCTTGAATTCAATGTATTTTTTCAAATAGTAACAGGGGCGAGTGGTAGATCAAATATATGTGCAATTTCCCAAAAATGTCACTGGTGGCAGTTTTACTGTAATTCTAACCGTTCTCAAATTATTGTGTGTTATATTTTATATTTGCTATGTATCGAACTATACATATAATTTCCACATAATATCGACATATTATATAGAACATGAATGTATCCATACTCAATGTAAATGAGATCAGCTATTGTATTTCTGACGTATGTTACATGTTGCGTCCACCATCTTAGATTTGGATTTTACGTATTTTCCTCAAGTAAGACTAAGGGCAAGCGACATATCAAATTCATGTGAAGTTTTCTCAGCAACTCAGTGTTAGAATTTGTTTCACTGTATCCTTAATCAGTTACATGTTACTTGCAAAGAATATAGTTATTCTATTCCATAGTCCAACAATGGGAGAAAGTGAAAATATGAATTCGTTCCGACGATTGCCAGACAAGGAAATCACTCTAGATACCCCGAAAGTAATCCGATTAGACATTGTCCGCTAGTGAAATTCATTAATAAGTATAGACAAACAGGCAATAAGTGTAATAAATCGAAACATATTTGGCCCAAAATTGCAACTTATGCGGAAGCAGCAACTGTGGTTTTGACAGCACTTATTAAAAGGCAAGCGAAGAGCACACGACTTAAATTATGAAAATGTGGCCGCAGTTAAACCCACGTTATTCATGTCCTCTATACACATAAATTGCAGCCGTACAAGCTACAAATACTACATGAATTTAGTGAGGATGATCCGCATCGGCGTCTTCAGTTTGGTGAGGGCGTCCTGAACTAACTTTGTTGTAATCGAACTTTTGCATTAAAGATCCTTTTCAGTTATTAAGTCCCTTATTTACTAATGGAGAGATCCAACACAAATCACATTGGTATCAACCAGATAGCAGGCAAGATACATGAACAATTCTGGTTTGTTCTTGAATATGGTTAAATCGAGTAATTGGTGCAGTATTTTTGATGATACTTGACATGGTAATAGTTATCTCTGCACGCTGGAAAATTACATTTTCCCACTTGCCTGAGATGAAAACTGCAATTTCGCTAACCTCACCCAAAGGTCGTGCTTCTCTTCATTTTACTGTACCTGTTTGTGCATATCTACATCAAAAATTCTGAACGTAGGTATGACTCTCTCTGTTCTTTTCTGATTGAAAAAACTTCACCACGCATTTTTGTTATTCACAAATATGTTTATTTTCATCAACGTGATTAGTGAAAAACTATGAAACTATCTAATCTATCTTTATTCGCTCTCACCTATTCTGCATTGCTGTGTGCTGTTCCATAAACTTCTACTATGAAATGTGAATGTACTCTTATTACCTAGTAATATTTGCATAAAACTAATATTTACTCCAAAATGATTTTTGCCTGGACGGGAACCGAACACTTAAGAGTTATGGAATTTAAAAGTTATTTTTTAAATTAGCTTGTAAGAAATTGAGACTGGTTAAAGATACAATAAAATAAATTCCATCAGTGAGTTCTTGAGTAAATTGGAGATGAGTTTGATATGACACTTTCCCTTAGTCTTACTTGAGGAATATACGTAAAATCCAAATCCAAGGTGACAAACTTGAGCGTGTAACATGCGTCAGAAATGCAATAGCTGATCCTATTTACATTGATTTCAATACATAACAAATATAAAATGACACACGCAATAATTTGAGAACTGTTAGAAATACAGTAAACTAATGCCACCACTAATATTTCTGGAAAATTTCAGATGTATTTAGTCTGCCATTTGTCCCTTTAGCAATTTGAAAAATTCATTGAATCCAAGATGGCGGACGGAGAAAGTAGCATGCATCAGAGATGCGCTACTTGGTCTCATTCACATTTCATATGGTTCAGTTTATTTTGCGTCAAATATGTAGAAAATTTGTTGTCCACATTTGAATCACCTAAGACATTTTGCAAGGAAATCACCAAATTCTCCTCGTTGCTTTTAGAGACAATTGCGAAATGTAGGATTTCACCCTATTTATTTTCACGTTGCAAAAATTCTAGTGTGAAAATTTCACTCAAAGCTAAATATGTCACTCGGGGATATTCCTTGTAATACTTTTTGCTTTAATAATTTATGGGAATGAAACAGATGATTTTGTATTACGAAGAAACTTTTAGTATACATTTTTCACAAATACAGTTTTAAAGTTATACAAACAATGATATTACAAACAACGAAACTCCCTTGAACAGTGAACATGAATCGCACATGAAATTAATATCCATTTAGGCTAGTACAGTCTATGACAATGTAACTAGTGGCCTTGTGAATGAGATATGAAACAGCTTTGCAATCAAATAATAAATATGAGTTGTTGCGAATAATAGACAGTGCAAAATCGCTAAAATCAGAATTTGAGATACTATTAATATTGCACTAGAAACTTAATTACTGAAAATACCGACCAAGAATATACACAAAGGAAAGATGGTAATATAATTTAGCTGAAAAAAAATGACATATTTATTAGGGATTGTTTTGAAAAATTATTATTATTATTATAAAAGAATGAAAATTATTTTGTCTCACGCGTGTTTAGCAGAAGTCCAATGAATCCGTACAAAACTTTGTCTATCGTTCAAAAAGGACATAAAACACATATCTATTGACATCGTTATACTTGAAGCCATAACTTGTTCATTAAATGGCGTAATATCATAATTCATTAAATTTCATATCATATCGTACATCTCGTCTTCGCATGTCTAGTATTATTACTATAAATATAATTATGGCGGAAATTTATATCGAAGAGCCCTTGCCACAAAATTAATATTGGAAAATATAGTTGCTAATTTCCAACTACGTACAGTCCTACAGTCAAATCTGAGTTTATATATTTTATTCTCATACTTACTAATAACACACAATACACTGAAAAAATCAAACAGAGGAGTTCGGATTTTTCTGTATTAAAATTATACCAAGGACGAGAATATCGCGACGAATATACATCGCGAAAAGAAATAAAATATATATTCTGTAGTTCAAAATGATCGTTTTTTGGTAATACCTAAAGTTACTTTAGACATAAAACATGTACACGAATTGAAGTTGGCATAAGATAATCAGGAATTCCCTATTATTTTAGTGCATAAAATGTTAAACTTACAAGTCTGTTTCAATACCTGCTAAGCAGCGCATAGACATTATTTCAAGGAAACCAGTCTTATTCACTAAAATACTTCAACGTTACTAATTATGTATACCAACTTTCGAATTTCGAGAGTCAAAGTTAAACACGGACTTTACTTAATCAAAATAAAAAAACTAAGATTAATGGCACTAATTTCTAAGCTGGAAAATACCAGAATATCGTGCGCTCCGAACACAACAAAACGTTCTTATTGTGAAAATCGAAATCGATAGTCATGGAGCAAACTAAGATATTTTAACTAATGCTTTTATACGTTTTCAGCTTTAACTACAACTACAACACCCACCCCCACACGTGCTCCTTGTAACAATTTTTACAAAAGTCTATCATCATCATAGTATCCAAACCCTCATTTTCATATTTTCTTTATCTCTCTCCTTTCTTAGGATATCCATTTAAGCACAAATCTTTGAAGATTGAATAACACTACAATCAGTATCAAGTATTAATTATATAGATATTCGTATAAATATAATATTACTCCAACAGACCAGTTTCTAAACTTTATTTAATATGTAGAAACCATTTTGCAATTAACATTAATATTCTATTACACCTTTATTTTTTATTTAGTATATTAATAAAATATTTTTAAATTTTAGTTAGTCTTCCCTATAACTTGCAAACCCCATTCATTATATAACGGATTTGCTCAATTAACTACTATGACCTTATGAACTGTTCAAAGAAGAATACACTTAGCTTTTCTTTAAGCCAATCCACATGACGTTTGAATATGAGCCAGCCAGTTGGAACTTTATGAAAACATTTTGAGAATAGCCATCTTTAATTTTTGTAGAAGTGAATTGTATCTTAGTGACCATTAATTTTTGTTAACGATAAAAGTATTCTTAAAATTTCACACTAACAAGTAACGTATCCGAAGTGAGGACTCGAGTTGCTCATCAAGTGATAGCTTAAATTGAAGCTAGTGACGAGTATAGTACACCTGTGAACTACAACATGTTCAACATGTTTTATCGTACAACATGTCATGTCTGGGAAGGTTGTTATCTTTCGTTTCAATACCGTGAAGTACCTTATCAGAAGATTCATGCAACATCTCCATTGAATTTAATAAATCTACTGTGAGATTTCGACTATCAAACATTTCGTTCTCACCAGCAGACGCAATCAGACCTTTCTTTTCTTCAACATGATTCAGCAACCTTTGTAAGGCATCAGAAGTTAACTCATTTCTCTCGTCTTAATTCGGATCTAACTCATTCTGTTGTGTCAAAAGGACAAGCTCATTTTCTAATACCGTCAAGGCCTTTAAATCTAACGAGAACACGTAACCATGCTGCTTTTCATTATCCAACAGCAACAGGTCTCGCAACGTAAAATTGCCTGAAGGCATTTCCTGCTCCCTCGAGGCACGTGTCTCAGACACACTAACAGACATCGCAGTTAAAGCAAATAACAGACAGAACTGAATGAAGCGAAAACAACTTTGCTGGAATTTCGTGTTCATTTACCTTGCAGTCTAAGTGAATCATACCCTGTAACCTTTTGATTCTCTCTTCCTCTTTCTCTCTCTCACAAATAACAAGCACTACCGTAAATTTATTTTGCCTCACAATCAAGATCACCTTGGATGAAATAAACGAGTTCGTCGCTATCTTTTGTAATGTTGCTTGGGCTTCCTCTTGAAGCCCGAGTTTCCAGACTCCACCCACTCGGCCACGGAAGACGGATTAGCAAAACGAGAAACCAGATCAAAAGATCTCACCAAAATAACCTCTCTTCTACAACTGCTTAATACGCAACATATTGGTGGAGTGGGAGAAGTGCTAGAAAACTCAGTGATACACTTCAGTTTCGCACACACAAGTGCATTGTTCGGTGACCTTGATTTCTGTTGCTTGAAAGAGGCAGTCGAGGCAATGAAATTATTTTCAATAGATTTATTATAGAACAAAAGTGCTTGTGAGAAATACAGAATATACAAGTGCAGAGAAAAAATCATGACTTGCATCGCAAGACGAAGGTAAGCTTACAGTGGGTACCTTCTTGCTCCCAAAAATAAATATATATACTTCATCGGGGTAGTCCAACTGACTCCCTCCACGATATCTAATCTACGGGCAGCCGCACGTGCTCCCATAACTTATTTCACTTTCCTCGGTTTCACAAATTACATTTACAATACTCACGGAAAGAAAACGAATGTACACAAATAGAACATACCCAATACACACACTATAAATACTATATTCTAATACCTGGGACTCGATTTGTGGCCTGCCGTGTGAGTTTCCTGACTGAGATTCCCTCTTTCTCACACAGACGACT
>JAGDQP010012090.1:0-20766 GCA_022664845.1 Lepisma saccharinum
CTTCATGCCTAAGAGGTTAAAACATTGCCGGTGGTATTCAGTCTTGGTTCATTTCAAATGTATTATCAAAATACTGTATAATTAAATATCATAGGATAAAGGATTCTGTTTCATTTAAATAAGTTTAAAAAAATGCCGCTTCAACGCAAGGAGAGTGTGTGCTCTCCCTCCCTCTCTTTGGCTTCGACAACTAACTCACTCGGCAAGCTTCTGTAATTTTCGCGAAGGGGGCGGTACCGGTGCCCTATTTCACGTCGCTGGTTAACGTCAAGTTGCGCTGTATTGGTTAGTTATTTCAAAACTGATCCACAGAAGTCATTAGCAGATGCAGAAATTTCATCGGTTAGGGATATTGTGAATTTCCACGGTACAAAACTAATGGAAATTTGCTTTTATGATTTTACATATGCCTTAGTGTTAGAAATATACTAAGCGTGAATTTTTTTTTTAATTTGCTTTTCATTAACAGCATTGGTCTACTGTTAGATAGCCTTAAACTTGCTATATCCTGGCTATCATTCAGCTACTGTTGAAGTAACACCAAAAATTGAACAATCCAAGAGGGAAGGAACTTTCAGTTTTGTTTTGAATCGCGGTAGCTCTGTTGTAGAGAGATTATTTCTGCTGCCTGGGGTTCGCGGTTCAAACCCGGCTCGTGCCATGTAGCTTTGTGGGGGACAAACGCCGTGCGCGTATTTATTCTCGGAGTCGTCCTGTTTCCCCCACTTTGTTCATTCCTCAAATTCTTCTATCCTGATCCATTCGGTCTGAGTCCATGTTAATTTTAAAAAATTCGAAAATTTATATTCAGATTCGTTTTTTAGAGCTCCTGGTAATTAGGTTCCATTTATAAAATATGATTAAAAATAACGAAGATGTCACAATCAACAACAGTATTTTAGAAAGTGTATTGGATAATACTTCAGAACGGTTAGGTAATCCATAATTTGGAAATAATTTTTGTTGATGAGAAATTTGAAGTCCTGGGCTTTTCTGTCTTAAGCTATGAAGTGATCTTTAAATATATCGGCTTAAAAAAAAAATCAACTTCAAAATCTGGAAATTTTCATTTTATAAATATCAATATTTATTAGAAGGGTCGTTTTTCAAAATTTCACTATTGTTCTTGAGTTGTTCGATATTTGAAAAAAGTAAACTAGGATGTGTGAGTACCAAGACATTTTAAGATAAGGCCCTGTAAAATATTATTTTAAAAGAATGTGTATCTTATGATTGGTCTCTTCGTGATTTTCAACTGTGTAGAGTATATAAATTTGTGTGTGTGTGTGTGAGAGAGAGAGAAAAAGATATGTACTTCGTTTGTTTTTCGATTTTCTTTCTACAAGCACAGCTTTCAACTTCTTAAGAAAACACAATTAAAAAGTTACATGAAGGTGCATTAATACCATTCGCGTTTTTCACTTTCGAAGTTTTTATAAAATTTGTTTTGTGAGTATAATTCGGCATATTTGTGATTACATAGAATACAATGAATACGTAAATAAACCAGGAAATGTAACGGTAGAATCGCAAGTATCTTATTATGAAATGCATGCAGGGAAAAGCATAAAATCATACACTAAATACAGTATATTAAGAATAATAGAAGGTATAACATGTGAAATCCAGGGGACAAGTGTTCCCTCTTCCCCCCCCCCCCTTGCCGACGCCATTGTTTGAAACACTGTTATTATTTTGGAATTTCACCGAATACTTTGGGAGAAGTCGGTTTTGAAAATTATACTTATATTCTCAAAAGAAGTACAGAGTAGGTGCCCTCTCTAGGTTACTTGAAAGTCCTATATTGCCAATGTTAGAAAATTACTTTCTACATCACTTAGCTAGTTTTACACGTAGAGAGTTGCGGTCATAATGAAACAATGTTTGTGTGCCATGAGACTACTTGCATTAAATATATCAATAAATAACTTTAATAATTGAATTTCCCTTATTTACATATCTTCTCAAATAAAAGTAAAAGGAGGGAAGAGATTAGGAGCAACAGAGGAAGAAGATATGAAGACTTTAGCAGAGAAGTACATTAGAGGAAGGAGGAAAAGGGGAAGGGCGTTTGAAAGCCTTGAATGAGGAAGAAGGAAGGGGATAAAGGCAGTGTTATCAAAGGATTATCACGAACAGGCTTTGCCCGTTCCTAACTGTAGTTGTGTTTTCCTGCGCAAAAATCTGTTTCGTTTTCTCACTCGAAAACATCGTGTTTATTTCCAAGCTCTCGCAACACTGTCCTTTGCTGCATTCCAATAAACTACTGAAATAAACATACACAATAATTATTATTGGTAATTATAACTTTATGATTCTATTCTACCTCACATATTTCATAACTAACGAAAGAAATAATTCCTGGACAGGGTGTTACAAAATAACACCGACACAAAACACCTCACAAGATTTCTGACACGGAAATAAAAAATATAAATTGGCCATCACTCTTGTAAATATCCTTCCTTCTATTACCTCTTTACAAAATTCGAAACAGAACTGAAACAGATCACCGGGTCTAGGCTATCGATAGAGCCTGATCCGGTGATCCGATTTAGACCCGGTAACCCAGAGGACAAAGCAGAGTTCTTTAATTATTCCCTTACTTTTGAACAGTGTTAGTCTCAGCAACGACCAGGATCGGAGTTAAAAATACACCGCGGAAATTACCAGTTAATTAATCTACTTTCCAGACCGGATCAGCAGTTTCAGCTCTGATTCCGAATACACCACTATGGATAAGTATATTAGGCTCCAGTGCCAGACCGTGCTGACTGAGAGGTTTCCAGTGTTTTTCCTCAGTCACACCATGCAAATGCCGGGATGGTAGTCTATCTTTAACTTAGGTCCTGGCTACAGTTGCCCGCATCCTTTCCCCTTTCTATCCCTGCATGATCCTTAGATGCCTCAAGGCCATCAATACAATTTTAAAACGTATGTGAGGGAGCATGCGATACCAGTCCATGGCTGTTTACTTAACTACATACAGGGTGGTAACGTAGTGCACGAATATGCTGTTATTCGTATCAAAACAAGTAAATTGTTCTGTTCAATAAATTTGAATCTGGCCTAGTTCAGGGCTAGAGGCGTACAAAATCAGAAATTACATGTCGTCTCCACAAGTAATGACGTAAGACTCGACGCCCTAGGATATAACGCTTGAACTCATACGCAATCCATCATTTCAGCAATTTATGATTCGGAGAGACCTATCTCGTCTGTAATTATAAAGTTTGCTCGAATAGATGTATTAGTCGTCTGTGATTTGCTAAAACCAAACGTCTTGCATAATTTCAACGCCAGAGGATTGCATTGTCTTTCTGCATGGAGATTCGGTAATACAATCTTCAGGTCTCGATTTCTTGTCCAGATAATGACGTCATTTCTGACGGTACCATGCTAATTACACTTCTTGCTCCGAAACTAAGTCAAATTAAAAATTCCTTCAAAGGAACTTTCTCTTGTTTAGATGTGAATAATCACATGACATTATCACCCTGTCTAAAGAGGAATTTGGTTTTTCAGGAATGCAGGAAAATGTCAACACTTCTTGCGTTTATATAAAGAATTTATGTATAGCCCTATTAGCCAGTCGCCGTGGTCCAAGCCGTAGTGTCGCGGACTTCGGAGCAGCATTGGGGAGGCAAAAGGGTACGAATGCCTCTGCCGGCTATCCTCACTGATGTTTTTCTAGGGATTTTCCTCAGTCAAATCAGAAAAATGCCGGAATGCTACATTTAAATTAAGCTATGACTAACACCTTCTTGCATTCTTTCCCAAACCGTATAAAGACCTGGGCCTTAAATGCCTAACCATCATTAAAAAAACTCAAATTCATTGTCCTATTAAAATTGAATAAACAGGCTAAACGAATTAGGGCAAAACGAAATTTTTATAATGGAATAACACCATGTATTTACACACACAATATACAGGGCGGTTCACGAAATCCCTAACAGGGCAAAACTCAGCTCCTAGCGCACAGATTTTTTTGAAGGAAAATATGTTAATACTCAAGTGCATATGCGGAAATCAGGGGGGTCTCAGGAATAAATCAACGGTGGGCAACTTCAAATTTTTGAATTGCAAAAGGAGTTGATTTCACTTCCATTGAAACAATCGCTAAATTTTGAAAAATAAATTAGAGGAAACACTTTTCGTTAGCTCCTACCGTTTGGCAGCTAGAAGACCTAATTGGTGGTCAAAATTAACATGGTGTAGAGGGGCTTCGGTACTTTTCGATGCTGTAACTCAAATGGAATAGTAAATAAAGGTTCCATACTAATTTTAAATAATAAATGGGATATTCCGAATCAAAGAACGAAATTTTCTAAAACAGGGGCGTTCCTGGAATATAATAACGAGGAGCAACTTGAAAACTTTAAATAGAAACAGTGGTTGATTTTGCTTTCTTTCAAACAAACATGAAAATTCGAACAGCTGTAATTTAAAACATTGTATATATATTTATATTTTCACGAAAGAGATTTCACTTTTGACTTAGTGTCCTTATTCATCTGCTTGTTTCTTATTGCTGCTATAATAATTTTAGGATCTCTCATTGGGTTATTCTGACAAACGGATCGTGGGACTACTAGTTCAGGTAAATGCATTCCCGATGAAAAGAAAACAGTTTATTCAGAATGTTTATCATGAAAGCCTCGTCCCTTCTTATCTTCAAAGCAGTCATTTCTTTCGGGATATAAACAACTAACCCACACCGTTCCACTTTCACTCATGGTAAGTGTATTTGTGACAATACGGGCGTTTGTCACAAAGTCTGTTTTTTTCTTTCTGCGTTTCCTCGTCAATACTCTTGGATAATGAAAAGTTTCTCTCCACGTTGCAAGCTTCCGAAATTCACTTTGTTTTATAGTTTTCAATAACTTTTGAAATTTTGAGTGTTTTGCATCAACTGTTCGTATACGCGGATGATGTATGTACATTTAACAGGGGATGATATAGATGTATTACAAAGCAACACCGATGTCTTAGTGGAAGCGTGCGATGGGATAGGTCTGCAGGTAGACATAGATAAAGAAAAATACATGATAACGAGCCGAAACACAGAGAATAAAGGAAATAAAAACATAAGAATTAGGGATGAGGTAATACAGAAAGTAAACAAATTTAAATACTTGGGAGCATACGTAACAAGCAAAAATGAGGTCACGGAAGAAATAAAAAGTCGCTTAGTATCGGGGAATGCATGTTTTTATTCAGTCTAAAAACTTCTAACATTGCGATTAATATCAGAATTGAAGTTGAAAATGTACAGAACGGTAATACTTTACAGTTGCGAAAGTTGGAGTACGATCCTAGCAGATGAACATAAATTACATGTATTTAAAAATAAGGTTTTGAGAAAGATATATCGGGCCGAAACGGGACGAGATGACTGGGGAATGGAGGAGACTGCACAATGAAAAACTCCACGGACTGTACAACTCACCAGATGTTGTAAAAGTAATGAAATCGTGACGACTAAGGTGGACAGGCCATGAAGCACGGATGGGGGGAAAACGAATATTATATTCTATCCTGGTTGGAAGTCCGGATGGAAGCAGGTCATTGGAAAGACCGAGACGTCGTTGGGAGGACAATATTAGAAGAGATCTTCGAGAAGTAGTTGTTCGTGATGAAAACTAGCTTGATTTTGCCCAGGATAGAATCCCATGCCGAACGTCTTTTACTGCGGCGATGAACTTGCGAGTTCCATAAGTCATAGAGTTAGTTATACATGTATATAAATATAAGCTTGTTCAACAAGAGACGATGTGTCTCATTGACTCCACAAGCAGAGTACGGATATATAATAATATGTCAGATAGTTTCAAGATTCGGAACGGACTGAAACAAGGTGATGCCTTATCCCCACTACTGTTTAACTTTGCGTTAGAACATGCGATTCAGAAAAAAGAAGAGGACAAAAAGGGACTAACATTTGCAAAAGTCCGTTTCGAAGTTGACCTCAGCAACACAGCGGCCAAGAACGACTCTGGGGGACGAGGTGTAGTAAAAGAAATGCTAGTTGAAGAGACCACGCTCTGTAAGTTCCGTTCCTCTCAAGGAGAAACGGTCACCCAGAAAGGTTATCCCTTCTAGGTGCAGGCGAAGGAATATGAGCTACAGGTTCCACTCCTCCGAACAGAAACGGTCGCCCGCGGCCCACAGATTGCGGAAAGGAAAAAGGTGAGGTACTGGTTCCGGTCTTCTGAAGAGAAACGTTCACTCGCGGTCCACAGATTTTGAACTGGAGATGGTGAGCTACTGTTTCCGCGGTCCGCAGCTTTTGTAGGATGTAGGAGTGTAGTAGATCCCTTACCTGGAACTGATATACGGTCGTCCACAGTTGAATTCTAGAAAGGAAGGTGGAGAAGGAAATACTGCCCACACTTGAAAATATATCGCGTTCCAAGTTCCGCTCCTAGATGGAGAAGGGGACGCTGGGAGAATGCCGTAACGTTGAAGAGAATTCATTTAATAATAAAAGTCACATGGTTCGTAGAAACACTTGATTTATTGTCACAAAAGCAATTAACCACTATTTGCACCGATCTAACTTCAGGGTGCAATCTCGTTCGGGTTATAGCGAAGCATACATTAAGTTATAATGGCTACTGATTTAGATAATCGAATAACTATAAAAGGAAGCATATGTTAATATCAGGATAATTGAAATACGATCTTAATTATATTGTCAGTTAAACCACACTAAAACTTCTTTTAAAATATATCTGAAAAATTTCAAAACGAATTACTGAAAGTTGCTAACTGGAGCGCCATCTCTTATACAGCATTGTAGTTCACAAACCGTCAAGAAAATGAAGCATCATAGTATACAAATATAAATTGGTAGGATAGTGGTACATTTTGGTGTATATCATCAACGTGTCCGCCATCTTGAAATCCGCCATATTGGAAAGGATGTATTTTTTTATAAAAAAAGGCAAGTGGGTTTTGTGACATATCAAACAATACTAGAATGTTCTCAGAAAGTCATTACAGGTGTCAGATTTGACCTACCTCTTACAGTATTAGAGTTATCTTCACTGATAGTTTGCCGTTGTCTACTTAAGTCCTGTAATATAATTAAGAATTTAACCAACGTTTGCAAACCCAGGAATTTTTACTATTTCTAATTTCAAATGTCGCACCGCAATAATTATAATTATGTAGCCAATTTCCATCATTCCTCATTTGTGTCTTGCCATACTTTATTTCGTTGTCGGTTTGTGAGAAACGAAGTTGTACTGCGGGGTCCATTCGTATATCAAGCGGCAAACTATCAGTGAAGATAACTCTAATACCGTAAGAGGCAGGTCAAATCTGACACCTGTAATGACTTGTTGAGAACATTCTAGTATTGTTTGATATGTCAGAAGACCCACTTGCCATTTAAACAAAAATACCTCCATCCAATATGGCGGATTTCAAGATGGTGGACACGTTGATGATATACACCAAAATGTACCACTATCCCACCAATCTATATATGTGTACTATGGTGCTTCATTTTCTTGACGGTTTGTGAACTACAAGGCTGCACTGCGACATTTTACTTACTGCAAATATGACCAATGTCACAATTAAAAAAAAAACAACATAAACATATGACAGCTCGTTGGTCTTTTAATGTTATTTTCGGTATATGTACGTTCGAATAAAGGTAATAAAAGTATTTCATGTTAATATCGACTGATCAGTTGGGAATGTTCCCTCGTTAGTAGAAGCGTATTATAATATGGGTCTACAGGGGAACATACAGAAAACAAAATATTTGATAACAAGTCTAAACATTGGGAATGAAGGAAATAGAACAATTAAGAATGGAATCGTAGAGAAAGTAAACAAATGTAAATACTTAGGAGCATATGTAGCAAGGGAAAACGAGGTCACGGAAGAAATATCGGACAACTCATGTTTCTATTCTGTCTAGAAACTCCTAATCTCGCGATTAATAACAAAGGAAACTGAATTAAAAAATATACCAAACGGTTATTCTGCCGATATATTTTATTGTGGTTGGAAGGCCGGATAGAAAGAGACCGTTGGAATACCTCGCTGGAAGTGCAATATTAGAAGGGATCTTCGAGAAGAAGGTGCTCGTGATGGAAACAGGCCTAATGTTGCCCAGGATAAAATCATATGGCCGACCTTTGTTACTGCAGGGATGAACTTTGGAGTTCCGTAAGCCATAGTAATATAATTATAAGGAAGGGGCACCTATAGTACTTATAATGTAATAGGAAAAAGTAACCGATATTAGAAGAAATAATTTCTTCTTGAGTGTATTTTCAATTTGAGGGACTTTCTGCATATATACAAGGTGCATTTTAATATGTGGGACAAATCTCGCAGACGTTTTTCTTACACCAAAACAAGGTGAAATGTTCTTATAAACACGTATCTGATTCCTCTTCAATTTCGAGATGCAAAGTTTTCCCATTTGAAGCCCAGAATCGATTCCTGTCAATCGTAAATACAATAAATATTTTGTTCTAAATCATAAACGATCCATTAAAATTAAGTTTATCAAGGAAGGTGGTTTGCTACAATTCAGTTGATGTTAGAAGTTAAACAAGTTAGAACTACGATTCTATCAACAATCTCAAAGGTTCCAGTTCATTGATAGCATTTGGTTCATGAGATACATTTTTGATATGGGTTGGCAACATTGACAACGGGGCTTCTGGGGACTGTCTATGGTTAGCTTTTATATCTAACTTTTCCCTTATGGAAACGTTTATATTCAACCTTTAGGGAAATTTCATGTAAAAAAGCTGGGGCAAACTTCCTTGGCACCCGCTCCTTACCAAACTCACCTGTGCATATATTGTACACACAATTGCTCATTATTTAATTTAAACATTCCCCTTAGATAAACGCTTACGTTCAAATATTAGGGAATTAAATGTTCGTATTCGGGGGACAAGTGCCACTGGATCCACGAATGTGTATCTTTTCCCATGCACGTGCACTTTAACTGAGCTGATCTAGCTAAGACCTTTTGAACGACACCTGAAGGATCTCTCTACAACTTATGGTTCATTGTTAGTGTTTGCATGGGCTGGCAACACTGACAATAGTGATCATGGGGAGCGGGAACAACAGCAGTATGTTCCTACTGTGTCAGACAATATTTATACCAGGTTTGGTTCTACTTTGACTAAAATAATGGAGGCAATTTTAAAAAGATAATTTTATAGAAAACAGGCTGGCAACACTGGCAAGTAGGTTGCTAGGCAATGTAGACCCTCTTAGTGTTTCTGCATTGTGTCGAACAACATTTACGCCAAGTTTGGCGCAGCTAGGTCTCACTAATTGGAAGAAATTTGAACATTTTTTAAAAATGGGTTGGCAACACTGAACCGAAGCACCGATCAAGACTGTTCCAAAGGCTTCGAGCTAGTGTAGGTAAGACCTTTCGAACGACACGTCAATCATCTCTCTACCTTATGGTTCATGAAATGTATTTTTAGCATGGTTTGGTACCACTGACTTCTGGGTTCCTGGGGAAAAGGAACATCTGTAGTATGTTTGTATTGTGTCAAACAATATATATACAAAGTTTTGTGTTGCTATGACTAAAATTTTGGAAGCAATTGGAAACAAAAATAATTTTATAAAAAGTAAGTTGGCAACACTGATAAGTGGGTTATTTGGCAACGTAGACAATGTCAGTGTTTTTGTATTGTGTCGAATAATATTTATGCTAAGTTTGACGTAGCTAGATCTAACTGAATGGAAGCAATTTGAATAATTGATAATTTAGAAAATGGGTTGGCAACACTGAACCAATCAAGATGGTTCTGGCAGCCCTGAGCTAATTTCGTCAAGAACTTTCAAACGGCTAAACCATCTCTTTACACCTTGTAGTTCCTGAGATTTAATTTCTGGACACGGACTGACAGACGAACTACATGAGCGAAAATAGAAGGTTCCTTTTCTTATAGCTTCGCTATCAAGGCGTTAGTTTATTGATGTATGGTACCCTTTAGTGATTATAAATAGTATATGTGAAGGACAGACGGCAGTGTTGCAAACTGTGAACAATATATGAGATGAAATATTCCACATGCCGATTTTCAACTTTTAACGTCATATTAGAGTATATTACCAATCTGTAGTGTTGCCACGAGACGAGACAGACTTCTTGGGATTCGTCTCGTGCATGGGCGGCGATTGCCTGTCAAAAGTGGAGGGGCAAGTTAGCCTTTGAATATTTGTTGTCAGTGGAGCTTTCAAAAGTGGGATTGCATAAATAACACGATATTCTTTTCTAAAGTAATGGTTTGAAGAAGTTCAGATTTCTGGGGATAAGATCGTGTGATGCAGAAAGAAGCTTTTGGCGTCATAAAACTTTTTTTTTATCTGACAATCGATATTCCTTTCTATTTGAAAATTAGGGAATGTAAAGTGCTCTACAATGTAATGTCAGGAAGGGGTGCTTGTCTTGTAATTGAAAGGACCCGGGTTCGATACCGGTGTAAAATGGCTGAAATTGGGTTGTATACTCCACATGCTCTCTGAATTGCAGCTTGAGTAATTAAGCATTGTCTCTCTACTTGCTAACACAGTCAAAATCGTGTCAGTCTTTTCAGTAATGAGTTTCAAAAGAATTCTGGTTTTGACATTAAATTAGGTACTTTCTGTCAGTTGATGTTATTCAAACCTAAATCATTTTCGCTCCCGTCATGGTATACCTAACAATACGGGACTTTATAATCAGATTTATTCCGCTCGTCCAAAAAATTAGTCTCAAGAACCGTGATGTGTAGAGAGATTGTTTAGGGGTCATTGGAATGATTTGGACTTTAGACTAATTCAGATCTGCCGGAATAATCTTGAATGGTTCGGTGGGTCAGTGCTGCGAACCCATTTTGAAAATGTCACTTCTCCAATTATTTTCATTACGTTCGACGTAGCAGCACCAAACTTGTCATAAACATTAATTTACAAAAATAAAAAAATGTTGATCACGTTAACATGCATTTCATCTGTCAGAATTGCCAACCTATTTAAAGAATAATTTATCAAGTTAATGCCGTACTGTTAGATTTATCCGCATCAAGCTTGGCATAGAAGTTATTCGACAAAATAAAAAATACTGTGGGTATCCCAGTTCCCAAGCACACAAGTTATCAGTGTTGCCAACGTACTTTAAATTTCAACTTTTCAAATAGCTTCCATATCGTTTGTCGTATTCCCACCAAACTTGGTATAATTGCTATTTGACACAACAGAAAAGTAACGTGAGCGTTCCTGTCGCTAAGAAGTTCAGTTGTTAGTGTTGCTAACCTATTATATAAAATGAATGTGTGCCTGGGATGGTATAAAGGGACTTTCGGAGCTTTCGCGATTGCTGGTAGAATCGCTGCGCCTACTTTTTTTTTTTTAATCACAGTGACATAAGCTTTCTTATTTGTTAACTGCCGAAAGAGACTCTCAAAATACGGTAAGTATTTTGTAAGGAGTGGCAAAGGATTTTCTTTCAGTTGTACCGAGCGTATTGATAAGTAATATTAATCTCTTGGTAACTTACTGTTGGTTCAGCTGAAACTAAGCATCGGTTTTGAAATGTCGTAGCTGATAAGAGACAATATATACATCTTATCTAAATGCTTTTGTTGTGTTTTGTTCTTTTTTCGAAGCAAGAAAAATCACGAGTCGATTCGCAAAAAACTAAAGTAGAGTCAAGTATTGTTGGTAATGGGTGAGGAAGAAGACTCGGATGGCTTTTCAATTGACGAAGACTGCGTGCACAAAGTGGAACTGGCAAAGTTGGAATCTGACGGATCCAATGGCGGATCCAGGATTTTCGTAAGCAGGGGCAATGGTGGAACAGACCAGTGATATTTCCGATCTTTTCCGCTAAGTGATTTGTTTAAGTATAAATTTCCCCTTATATTGCTAAGTTTTATCATGAAATATGACACCGGTATCCCTCAAAATCAATATGTCTTTAAATATTAGATTTGCCCGGAAATAAATCGAAGATTTCCTGAGTTAAATTTTTGAAATAATGCTACAAAAGGAAAGCATTTTCATTTGACGAAGAGGCACGCGCCCCCTCTCGCGATGCTCCACTGGACTGATATTGTTGTTCAACGTCTACATCTGCTTGAAAGATACGAGAAATATAAAATAAATTCGAGACGAAACAGCCAAAAGTCTCGTCTCGTCTCGTGGGCAACACTAATGGCGTGACTGAGGAAAACCTCAGTCACGATGGTCTGCCGCTGATAAAGAACTCACGACATCCCGAATGTCAAGCCAACATTCTACCAACTGAGAGCTACGACCACTTGATCTTACGGTTCTATTTTTCTCGTGGTCCACTGAGAAGGCAACTGTTTCCGTGGGACAGGAAAATCAGCATGAAACTTCCAAAGTCAATTGATGATGTGTTCAAATTAACTCTTCTGTCTCGTTTCGGAGTTTCGCAGAACATGACTTCCAGGACTTCAAAGTTTTCGAAATGTTGTTCTGAACGCCTGAAAAGTAGGCAAGGGATATGCGATGAAGTTATGCATTTCCAATTCACTTTTATATGATTTAAATAACAGATTGAAGTTTTTGATGAAATTGACGTGTTAATTAATTGATCTGATCCCTACTAAATGTGGATATTATATAAATATAGGGTGACCCAAAGGAAACTTTGTATCCCATTAACTTCGTACCCATTGATTTTCAGGAGGAATCCCGACACACTTCCTTTTTAATTTAAGGGAGAACGTGCCATTGTGGTCAGGCATTGCATGCTGTCCCATTTTATTGTGCTTTAGTGGCAAAAAGTGAAATTTTCTTAAATAACAACATGGGTGAAGTGCCACATAATGTCTATGGTCTTTCGGTTCTATTTACAAAAGCATGTGATCATTTACTAGTTTCTCTAAAAATTTGCGGGAAGATTCGTTCGCAGCTCTAGGTAAGGGAATATTATACACTATTTAACGTTATGAGCTCTCCAATTGTCAGCATTAGTATAAAAGAACTAATGCAAATACCACTGTGACAGACTTAAACTTGCAATCTCATGTTTTGATCCAGTAGCTCCCAATCCCTGTGATGAATACGTTAATGCCGCGAATTTCAGATCAACATTGATCGTTGGTAAGAGGAAGCACCGGGCTTTGAACTCCACTGGCAAACAAGGCGACTGAAAACGTCCAGAGTATGTGTTAATTTCACGATTCGAATATTGAGTTGGTACGATAACTAAAGCCCTGCGCGGTAACCTCCACCCGGTCAAAATGGTTGGAAGCGGAGTTCGAACCCACGTGCTTTTACCTTCCCAATGTTCAACGCTGATCTTAAATTCGCTGCATTAACGCATTCATAGAGCGATTGGGTGTTACTGAATCACAAAACATGAGATATCACGTTTAAATGTACAGCAGTAATGTTTCCAGGAGTTTTTTATACTAATGATGGCAGTTGGAGCGCTTATAACGTTAAATAGTGTAAAATATTACCTTACATATCAAGTTTCACTTTATAATATTTGAGAGTTACTAACACGATTTCAGCAAAGATTTCAAAGAAACTCGTAAATGATCTCATGCTTTTGTAAATAGAACCAAAAGACTATTGACATTATGTGTCACTTCACCCATATTGTTATTTAAGAAAATTTCACTTTTTGCCACTAAAGCACAATAAAATGGGACAGCATGCAATGCCTGACCACAATGGCACGTTCTCCCTTAAATTAAAAATGAAGTGTGTCGGGATTCCTCCTGAAAATCAATTGGTTACGAAGTTAATGGGATGCAAAGTTTCCTTTTGTGCACCCTATATTTATATACTATTCACATTTCGTAGGGATGAGAGTAATTAATTAACACGTCAACTTCATCAATAACTATAATCTAACATTTAAATTATCTTCAACGCAAACTGTTATATAAAAGTGAATGGGAAACGTATAAGTTCAACACATATGTATAACGTGTCCTACCTTTCAGATGTTCAGAACAAAATTTCGAAAATTTTTAAATCCTGTAACTCGTGTTCCGCGGAACTCTGAAACGTAGTACTACAGGAGTGTTCATTTGAACACATCACCAATGCACTGTGGAGCAAGGGGTGTTCCAAAAACCGCTTAACAGGTTTCGGTTCGGTTTGTAGTTTAAACCGAATCAGTCGGTTTGGACTTCAACCCATTTCTGATCGGTTTGGAAACGGTTCGGTTTGGGAACGGTTCGGTTCGGTTTGGTTTGTAGAATGGTTCGGTTCGGTTTAAGAACTGTTGTTCCCTGTTTGAGGACTGTTTTGTTCGGTTTCAGTTCAATATTCGAAATCAATGGAAATTCATTTTGCGTTTTTAGGAACCGTCCACCCAGAGATTATAATGGGGCCGTAATGTTATGTTTTCCGGTATAACTTCATTCAGGTGTAAAATTATTTCGATATTACTGAAACAATTGGGGGTTCATATTGTGTGGGTACTTTTTCAATGATGCTTTGGAAATTGGAATAAAACTCTTAATATCCGTTGGAAGACAACTTTACGGCATGGGCGGATTTACGAGAGATACCCTGGAAGGGGGGGGGGGCAATTACTTGAAGGATGGATGCTATTCCAGGGGAAGCTACGTTTAGAATGAAACATTAAACTCATCGGCTAGGGGTGTTCCAAAACCGGTTAACCGATTTCGGTTCGGTTTGTGTTTAAACCAAATCAGTCGGTTTGGACTTCAAACTGGTTCGGTTTGGAAACGGTTCGGTTCGGTTAACTGTTCCAAACCGGTTCAAGTGGCAAACCGAAACCGCGGTTTACATTTTCAGGAACGGTCCACCCCTATGTGGAACTTTCGTGCTGATTTTGTTCTCCCACCGGAGGCAGCTTTCTTGTAAGTCTCGACTAAGGCATTTTTATTGCGATTATACCATCAATCCGGACCCAGAAGAAAATAGTTGAAGACCTAGTTCTAGTGGATTAATGTTGCAGCAAAATCTCTCCTGTGCCGGTATGCAGCCAGTCGAAAAGTACTATTTTGGTAAGATATGCTGTGACCAAGAGCGAATGGTAAGTCATAAAATATTTCTATCCTTGCTTATCTATCCTGAAATGATTGAAGAGCTTCTCTCAAAGATGCAATGATCCATCCCTCGTGTTCCAGGTGCTAACGGATTGGTAATGGCTATGCATGCACAGTTCCATCCTGATAGGTTTTCAGGGTTTCCCTCGCTTTCAGCAGACAAATGATGAGGATAGTACCTTAAGTAAGATCCTGACTTATACCTTCTCCATCTTCTACATACCCTATCCGCGACCTGAGATAAAGATGGCAAAAGCCATAAATAAATTGAAATTCAAAGATGAAACGAGACCCTTTGTAACATTGTCCCTTTAAAAGTCTCTGGATTTGGATGAAACCAATGATTTTTATTTTTGCGTTGTTTCCCTTCATCTTAAATTAAGAGCAGCCGACCGCGGTAGCCGTGTGGTCTCAGGCGTCAGGCCAATGTCTTCAAGGTTGTGTGTTCAAATCCTGGCTGGAGCATGGATGTAGTTACTCAAGTGGCAAAACATACAAAGTTTACAAAATCATTGCAGAACACGCAGCTATTCATTTGAAATCCATTTCGATGCTTAAACACTAAAATTTTCTAGTGCGCGTGACCTACAGGTTAGTGATTTCTTTTAATCGAGTTATTTTTATCTGTCATTTTTTAAATTTCCAGTGTGTGCCTAGGCTTAGTTAAAGTGAAAGGTTGTAGCTAAATCAAAAGTTGTTAAAAGAACTGAGTAACGGTAATGAGTATTACATTGAAACACCAGACAAGAAGTCATAAGAGATCTTTACTACTTACGTGTTGTGATTATACAAAGATAATCTTGAATTTCAATCGAATTTAGAATTTTGGCCGCTGGGACACAATCTCCGGCCGCGAAACATCATCTGTCTTTCATTGAATACACACCAAAGACAATTGACGAACGTCTCTTTCTCTTTCTGTGCCGATTTAATATTTTACAAAAAGGAAACGTTAGAGTTATGAATTCACAATATAGAAGCAGGAAAGGAAGTGTTTGTGGTTTTCCTTGAAAGTTTCCTTATACGACGGTTAGTCTGAGTAACACGTTTTAAGTAATGAGCAACATATAAAGTTAATATATATTATTTAGACCGTAAGGATTTTCTACATTCACTAACGCAAGAGGATGTGCCTACTAATTTACTTTGCACATTTTTATTAGCTGATGCTTACATGTTCTAGATAATAAATAAAACCGGTGATAAAACAAAATTATTCAAAGATTTATTTTCAATTTCAATTCCTTGTCTGTTCATGGAAACAAGGTACCAATACTAAGCAATATGCATAGGCTAGTCGCTAATATTCGACTTGTTATCAGCAAACAATATTGTTATGACCACCTTAGTTTAGAAATTAACAGAGTATCTCTTGACTTTAGTATAACCATTGCCGTCAAGTTTGACCTCAGTTCAGTGGTACGGAATTACCGTTTAGTAAATAAAATTTGCTTTAATAGTTTGATTGTCAATTAATTATATGTGCCCTTCGAGTAAACTCCTTTTAACTTTCCTTGTTAGTGAGGACAATATGCAACCGACGTCAGCCGGTACTTAGCTCCAGAGATGTTGTTTTAAATTTAAAACCCAATAAGAAGCAGTAGCGGTTCTAGAGGGAAAAAAAGGGGGGGGGGGGGGCAGCTCTCAACGTTGCATAATATATATATATAGTGTTTCTATTTTGATGCTGTCTTTCTGTCCATAATCTACATTCTCTTTCTTTCCTCTTTTGCCTTCCCACCACTCGTTCCAATACGTTTTTCAGTAGAAGCTCTTCTCAGACAATGACCCAACAAATGTTTGTTTGTGTGGGTGGCTGTGATACACATTAGTCATTTTCAGTCATTCTTTTTAAAATTGCATATTAATTTTCCTTAGGTATATCTATGAAGGAAATATGTACCTTTAAAACCTTTTCCAGTGTAAGAAAACAATAATTAGTTGAAGCAATAAAGTGAACATTTTCATGTCTTTCAACAATGCATGGAATTTACAGAGGGAAACTTATAGTTAACTGTCAAATTTACACTGGATAAAATGACTTGATTGGATTTTACACTACATAAAGCGGAATTAAGAGACCCTCCATCTGCACACACACACACACTTAGAAATATATAAATACCACACTGGATATATTGTATAATTCAACACAAATTTAGACCTAAATGAGATGATTAAAAAAAAAAAAAACAGCAACCAAGATTTCTGCTTTTTATTTATAGGTCGGACTAGAATTTCCTATATTATTTTTATAGTAAGAAGTAAGTCGGACAACGATTAGCGTTCTGTCGTTTTCGGTATAAGCTACTGGTGGTATAATTCCGAAATAATACCTCATTGCCTATAAGCAATAAATTAAATTTTTAGATGATGTGGTCTTCCCTTTGTTACAACGTTGTTGATAGTGAAGACTTCTAAAAAGGTTTTAAAAATAAAAAATACTGTGTTACATAACCAAAAAACAATAACTACTTGTAATTTGTTCTAAGAAATTAAAAATTCGTTTAAAACTCGACAAAATGCAGTTTCTAACATACACTGTGACTCCTTCTCCCACCCCATGTTTATAGAAGAAGCTCATCATGGTACACTTCATTTCGTGTTCAAGAATCGATAACATTAAACTTGTTGCAAAATAAATAATAATTACACTAAATATTTCAACACAATTGAGGATATTAGTTTATCTTCACTGCAAAAATCTAAGAAGCCCAGGTCCCGGCCTAGAACCGCCTCTCATAAGAGGGGACATAAATTTTCATCTCAGTAATTTTATAAAAGATTGCTAAAAAATACTAATTACAATACAATTAATATCTTAAAAGAACGATGATAAGAACTGTATCTTTTTCGGTTTGCATAATATCGTAACTTTATTTAACAAGCGATAAATAACAATGATTGTTTTATAGGTTTTGTATATTAGTCCCGGTAAAATAGACCAAAAACTTGGTGAAAAAAAAAGACAAAATTCGTCCATTCATGAAACTTGGTTTATAACTTCGTCTCGGCAGTGGAATTGAAGATCTGAAGTCTCCAAAATTTTAAGGGGCAACACAGATTTTTGGGGGGCGGAAGGGAAGTGGAAAATAGAAAATGACATTTTATGAAACAAGCCAAGTGAGGTGCTATTTTGTATTTATTTTCCGAGCTGAAGCGAATTAAACAACTTTCAGGTCGATTGAATAATTCCTTGTCGAGATATAGGTTATATTGTAAAGGCCTCTCCTTGTTCACAGTCAAACAAATTTTGAATCAAGTTCTTGAACTAGTCATTTGACGAACTCATACCGCATGCAACGATTTCAATTGAAGGAAAATAGGACACGATTACCACATAGTAAAACTTTGGTAAACTTTATTTTATATAGACCAGTCTATTAACTGTTGACTTCGGCCCATCACGATTATCCGTCACGTTCTAATTAAAAGGGATCCTTGCCGGGACTCAAACCCGGGACCTTCTAGTCGTTGGCCTAACGACTTGGACCGCACGGTTACCTGGTCGGCGATTGCCACATGCAATGTCCCAAACAGGATACTTTACTATCAATCGTACTAACAAATTTTTGCAGTGGTACATCACCTAGTTTGGTCATTGAACAAACTGCCAATCGAGAGTTCAAAGTGATGGGCAGTATAGTTAGAACAGGTTCTGCGGAGGATATCGTGAGTTTTTTTGTGTTAACAAAACCGACATTTTTGCTCATAACAGAAGCACTTGAAGACTTTTAAGGTATTCGATTACATCTGAACAACATGCCGTGAAACTCGAGAAAAAAAGAGACAGCTGTGACGTTAAAAAAATACAGCAGGAACTGGAATTGTCTACTTGTTTAACTAAATACGACAAACGTTGTAGTATCTCTTGGGACAGGCATCACCGGTGGTGGCGTTATAAACTACCACATATGTAATGAGATTGGTGAAAAGATGATAACTCAGTTAGTTTCAATAACATTCGCAGGTATCAAAATGGGAAGAAGTGATAACGTCCGATTAAGTATGAGAAAGAACGTCAAATCAGCTTTGTACGAAGAATGTAGCTGCATGGATGAACAAGAATTGCTGTATCATCGATGGTGGTTAATTACTGCATACTGCGAAGTGGAGCAAACAACTGTCATACATATGTCTGCAATTTCTATGTAATTTACTTGAAGAAGAATTTTTCAATGCCACCGAATCGTAACAGTGTTGGTTGCTCTATGAGGAAAACTCGGCGGGCCTCCGATGGTCTGCCTTCATGATTGGTGGACCACCGGTGGCCCGCCGAGTTTTCCTCATGAGGTGGTTATAATGACCCAGACAGCACAAAGATGAACGCAGGTATAAACATCTCTTCCCACCGTTTCACATAACTGAAACGACACCGGTTTATAGAAATCAGGAACAGTTCCTATTTGGAAGTGAAGCACTCTGCTGGTGATGCAGATGCTCTCATTGCCCAAACAGCTGTAGAGCAGTTCGAAGTGTTTCTGCCTACTATTTGCTACTCAAGATGTTAATATCATGGTTATTATAACAACACTTACTTTACCCAGGGGTGGATATCGGTTTCTTTTTTTGGCCTGGTCCACTGCTTGGAAGGGGTACATGTTTGGGACAGTATAACGGGTCATTACAGAATTATTATTATTATGCTTCTTTCGGCTAGGCGTTTGGAATCTTTTGAGTTTTGACCTCCCCCTGCAAGGCCAGTCTAGGGCCGAAATCCACACCCACGCACTTTAGCTTCCCCAGAAATTATGCTCTGGCCCTAACAGTAGTTCAAACTCACTTACAAATATGAGTAACTTACTCTTCGTGCCTTATTTTTCATATCTGTCAATGGACTAGACACTAGAATTTCATTCTTTCCTGCTCAGATATACTTGCTCAAGAAAATTTGGACGCCACTCACCAACAGACATCACCCCAAGAGGCCATGTGACCTAAATCCAGAAAGAGGCTATAAAAATATTCCAATATGGTTATGATTTTTAGCAAACTAAATTTCTCGTAAGACGAGTAATTTTGATACTTAATTTGATGCGTTTTCTTTTTAGTTCTAAATTGATAAGTTTTCCCATTGCATATTGTTCCATAAGATTTTTTATTTTCATTTCGAAGACCACTCTGCTGGAAATAAATTTGTGCAGGAACATTTTCTCTCATCTTCTCGTGTAAAATTTGACATACGGCTTTCGTTATATACATTCAAAATAACACCGACAAAACATTTTTACGGGATTCCTAATATGAAAAAAAATGTTTCATTTCAATCATATAGACTTTCGAAAGCGTGGGAAAATAAGTTTTCTAGCTTGATATTTCCAAAACTACGAATAGAAGAACTGAGGCGTCATGTTACCCTCAAATACTTCAAACCTAGGGTTGCTATATTTCAAGAGTGAAAATCCGGGACGCTATGAATTTACGAAAATCTTTAAAATGTGCAAAATGAAAGAAGGGTTAAGCACTTTAATTAATATCCTTGTGTTAAAAACTACGTCAATTTTATATCCAACACTCTGCACCTAAGTAATCGCAATGAAAATGATACTACTTCTAAAATTTTTAAAATATTCCCTGGTCGAAGTACGTGCCCATTGTTGTGTAAAAGAAAGAAGAAGTTTTTAAAATCTACAATCAATAATACAAAAAAATCCCACCTCATAATATTTTATTTTATCTAGTTTTTTAAAAATTTCTCAGTGTTGCCTTGCCGACT
>JAGDQP010012090.1:21166-40390 GCA_022664845.1 Lepisma saccharinum
CGTTCAATATTAAGGTGAATTGAATCGTGAACTTGAATTAAATCATTGTTTTATGTAGTCAAGACTTTTAAAAAACTTTGAAATGCCATAGTCATTAACTGAAGTGAATATAATCGTGCAAAAAGATAGGAAACAATATTTTCTTCTTCCTCTATTCTTCAATGCAAACCGGGATATTTATACGTCCCGAGAATTACTATCGGGATACCGGGAACCAGATCTCGATTCTGGTACGGTCCCGGATTTTTCGGGACAAATAGCAATCCTAATTCACACCTTTTCTATTAAAACATGCATTTCAAACTCGTGCAATGGGTGGACAAGGGATTTTCCTAAGGAAATAGGAGACCAACCCGGGGTCCCGTTTTGATCGTCTGCCTGTCGACAAATTTCAACTCAGAAACTAGTAGGTCTTGTGGTTGAGGTATCGTTGGAATGGTCTTGAGACGAGTTCAATCCCGTGTTATTCATCCAAATCACAGGGGCGGGTTTCGAGTTCTGGGGCCCATATTTTAACTCAAGAATTAGGACTATGAAGGTATCTCAAGTGTAATGGAAAAGACTTGGCAAGACTAATACAAAGCCGTATTATTCATCCAGATCACAGGGGCGGGGCTCGAAATACCGGGAGAGCGAAATATTCAACTCAGGAACTGTTAGACCTAGGAAAATAGTTGAAGTGTCGTTGGAAAAATCTCGGAGCAATTTTTCCAACGGAACATTAATAATCCAAGAATGCTCGCTGCTGAAGCTGTAGCTCATATGCACAGTCCCCCGACTGGAATCCGCCTCACTTGTGTTTAGAAGTGCTTTCGATAATGAGCTCAAATTATGTTGGAAGCAAACACAATCCTAAATTCTACTGCTGAACCTAGAATTTTCTTAGACTCGATCGAAGTAATTAAATATACTTACTTGTATACTTACTTTGGGCTGCTGGAGATCTCTTCTTGCAACTTTTGACTGTGTGTGTCAATTCTACTAGTTCATGCATTCAGCGGGTATGATACGACCAGTGCTATCCATGGAAAAGGTAGAGAATAGCTTATGAAGTTAGCAGCAACTGAATGTGTCTTAATGGAATGCGTCAGAACATTCTGAAACCGAGCATCATCGCAGATGAAGTCCAAAATGTGAACAAATGTCTGTCTCTATTTAAGTATGGTGCAAAGGATAGCAACCTCACTTTTGATGAACTTCGCTACAGCTTGTTTCTAAAGTCGCTGAAGAAGAAAATGGCCAAACTGAAATCCGTACCTCCCACTTCTGCGAGCGATGCACGGCACTAATTCAGAAAGTAGTACCAAATACAACAATAGCTCCGCAACAGTTAGATCCAGAAGAGTGGGGCTTGGATTCGTCAAGACCATGAACTGCAACATGTTACAACAACTTTAGAACCAGCCTCTGACGCAATTCTCAAATTGATTTCCTCCACATGTAAGAGAATTGCTCGACTCAACAGTGCAGTTCCGTAAAAAGTGGTGTCAAATTTTTCGGACTCTGCAAAATCTGTGAAGGTTGCACATGCTGCAATACCAAAATCGATGACTTTGAACTTTCAGTGCCTGATGGGAATGTCAACATCCTACAATTTGAGGGCCCTAACGTAGCTGAAGACGAATCTGATTCTAACAGAAGCATGAATGAATTATTCTAGCATGAATTAACATGATGATTCGAGTGATAATAATGACGATGAATGAAAGTTAATGATACGCGAAATACATTGATCTACTTTTGAACAATTAGGTCTATAATTGATCAGATTTTCCTAATACAACGTATCATATCTCGAAAAGTAATTATTCAATCGACCTGAAAGTTGTTTAGTCCGCTTCATCTTGAAAAATACATTGAAAATGACACCTCACTTGACTTGTTTCATAAAATTTCATTTCTCCATTCTTCCCTTCCCCTCCGCCCCCCAAAACAGTGACCCACCCCTTAAAACTCAGGGGACTCTTCAGATATTCAATTCTACTGCCAAGACGAAGCTATAAATAAAGTTTCATGAATGGACTAATTTTGTCTTTTTTAAACCCTATTTTACCCGTACTTTTTTTCCGGTTTTTAAACATGGTTTTTTTTTTGTTTTGGTCTGATTTTGAACTTGTGTTATATATGAATCGCACAAGCGTTATATATATACAGGGTGTTCCAAAAATAATGGCCCAAATTTCAGGAGGCGATTCTTAACATCAAAATAAGAAAAAAGTTCCTTTAAAGAAATTCAAAATTATGCGTGGTTGCGGATCTACAGGTGCTGAGATTTACGGCGACATCGTCAGAAATGACGTTATTTTGAACTTGAGTTTAGATTTAAGGCAACTTGAGCTCAGACTGTATGGGTGATGATGGGATGAATTGGTGGAATGAAGAAAGTGGGAGGAAACGGGAGAAAACCCAGGCACACGATGTTCGTCCACCACAATGCCCACATGGCATGAGCAAGGATCGATTCTACCATTTCTAGCACCAGAGGTGAGCGCTCTACGAATTGAGCCACCGCAACCGAGAAATGGCGTCATATTTCGACACACAATCACTTACGCGGTATGGGTTCAGGAAATTACAACTAGTAATATCCAATACATGTATGTCATTAATGTTTGCGATTAACAAAGTGCCACATAGACAAGTTTCGCAACGGAAAAGTTTCATTGTCAGTCCCTCTAATCTGCATTCGCCAATCGTAGACATAACTTGAATAGGTGTATTGAGCACTACGTCGGTTGCGATTTGCTACGCTGACACTGCTTACGTCATTGTGTCGATATTTGGCGTCATTTGTGACGATATCATTCTGACTTTGAGCTTCTACAACAATGAAACTAAGTATAATTTTGAATGTCATTTAAAAAAACAAACTTTTTCTCGTTTTGATATGAAGAATCACCTCTCGAAGCTTGCACCATTATTCAGGAACAGACTCTATATAGTTAAATCATTCCCTAATTGTAGTATTTCTTGTAAATGCAATAATAATATGTCTGATTGAAGGCATAGCTTCATGGAAATCTTCTCAATGCAGTACTTATTTGTTAGAGCCCGGAAATTTGGCAAAATGACTTTTCGTTTTCACTGCGAATAATGAGCACATAAATAATAGTTAACCTTTTTACTCATCGTGGGAGCATTTAGAGAGGTTTTTCTTTTTGCCTATTTTGCCTTCTGATGACTATTTCTAAACATAATGTTTTTCTGTCTTTTCATGTATTTTAGCCATTTATTTTTAATTGTTGGCATTAAACACAAACAAAAATATAGCAACGCTGCCTTTGTCGCCTTAAGCTTCTCCTAAGCGTGAAATCAGGGGGAGAAAATTATGACTAGCGGTTGATTCTTGAAGGTTTTAGGCTGACCTCGCGTATCGCCTCCCATTTACTGTTACCCTTCACTGTTTCAATATTTCCTGAATCTCTGGTACAATTCATGGTGCTAAGACCTTTCACTGACTGATGACTTGTCAGTTCACGCATACTACGCTTTGTTGACAGAAGTAATGATAGTTTAGTTTAGTTTATTTTATTAAGAAAGGCGAGTGACAGCGACGAATATATTTGTGAGAAACAATAAACAAACTGTTGGAAGTGTCAGAACAAAATATAAACCTGTATTGGGTGCAAATAAGGATCTAGAGTAAATTAAAAACATATGCAGTGTGCCTAAAAGTGAAAATTGTCGTTGATATGAACCCGTCAGTAAAACTTTCTTCTACGTATACTGTTCTCTCTTCTGTACACATTCAGAGGTCATTTTCAAAAGTGAGAACAGTTCCCAGAGACAGAAGGCGTAATACATAAAAACCTGAAGAAACAACTTGGGGTGATGTACTGTACAACCAACAAAGAACATACTAATCTAGTGTAGAATTATATGCTTAATGTAAGATATTAAAAGAAATGAGGAGGTAAGTCATATGTTTTAAAAAGTATAATGCCTTTCTAAGTACTTATTTGAGCAATAATAAATTCCTTTTTGCCTGCCTATTCCAAAGATAACAAATGACTGAACTTCCGGGCTTTAGACTTATCATGCATTTGAACTCAACGCTGATAGATGGCAATGCAACCAAGATCATGCTACTTCCGTGATTCTGCGCGGGTAAGAGATACTCCGTAAATAACCTATGACTAAATAATATTAATATATTCTTTTCTTTAGTTCACAATGGTTCGCGGTGTCCTCAAATCGCGCAATGTTAATTCAACTCATTTCCCGACGCCATACATTGATAAAAATTTGCACCACAGCGACGTAAGTCGGGTGGCAATACAATATTCCAGTGTTCCTTTCACATATTTCTATATACATATATATCTTGAATATTTACTTATTTATCCTAAAATAAATACTATCCTGCAACGAGCTTGTGTTTGACTGGTTGCAGAAAACTTTAGAATTTAGGTCTCAAAAGATTAACTTCAGAAAAAGCATCCGAACACCGAAATAACTAAAAACAATAAAAAAAAGCTTTTTAAAAACACACTTAAAGAATTCGTACTAAAATTAATAAAAAAGAAGTTTTGTTTATGCTTGAATAAAAAGAAAGGCAACAAGTGCGCGGATTCAAGAGCTTACAAATTGATTGTATATGAGAGCAGGCCCTATGCTTTTCTTTGTAGTCATGCATAAACAAAATTAGGTTTTATATTTTAGTACGAATTGTTTAAGAAAAGTATGTCTTTAAAAAGTGATTTTTTTTAAAATTATTTTTCTTGCAGTTTGGTTTTAGGAACTGAATGCCTTCGAAGCGAAGTGGAGTAATAAACCAGTTGGAATCAAATTAAAACATTGCTTCTTCTTCAGCTTCTGCATACAATTGAACTTACGCCTATTTTTTTATTCTAATATTCTCAGTTCATCAAGTTCAAGTAGAAGAAAATATAGACGCTTGAGTTTCAGTGTGTATTTTTCGCAGGTAATACAACGTTAGAAAATTTTATTTTCACTTCTTGTACTTTCATGTTCGATGTGAGGAAGTTTTCTAAAGTGAGACATTCATCTTCCGGCAGGCGATCAAAAGGGAATCCCATTGAGCGCTTGTCTGGATACAGTCCTTCTGGAAGACCACAGTAACTGTAAGCTGGTCGACATCCATAATTAGACATCTCCTGTTCAACCTGTGGGTGCAAGAAGAACATGCTTTTAATGAAATATGTATAACGGTTGCTTAATCATATACCAGGTAGTTCGAAAACTCTATGGAATAGAGGAAAGTACCTTATTATGAAATACCGTCGCAATTTCATGTGATCATGGGTTGCTACACGTGTTGTTGGCCATGAAAGAAAGGCCCAAAAAACAAAAAAAACTCAAAATAGTCGAAAATCTTAATCCAATAGAAAGGACCTGGAATATGGAATACCATGAAAGGAACATAAAAAGTTCACGAAGTATTTATCGAAACTTAATTACATTTAAAAATAGGAGTACAAGAAAAAACATCAGGAACGCACTGATGTGAGGAAATACAGGGTATGGAGACATTTTTTCTCCCCAGGAGAAGTGCGTCCAGGTTTCTTAAGTGACTACTAAGAATGAGTAAAACTGGGGAGTCTGAGATGGCTTCGTGCATTTCAGGTAATATTGAAATAAGCATGGGAAAAGATTGCTTTGTACCCATTCCCATGTATAACAAGTCCCCATCACTTCACCACAATGAAGAAAGGCTCCACACTACTATTCCACATTTAAATCGTCATAATATTTCATATTGCAAGCCTTGCCATCTTCTTTTCCATATCTACAAAAGTTGGATTTCACATAGCATTGAAATTATTTAACGTCGCTTTTCTACTGCCTTAAGGAACTAGCTTTGCGTACAACCCATTTCTGTTACATGAATATTAAGGTATAAGTATGATATATGTTAGTAGAACATTCACCGTCGAATCAGCAACTCTGGAATTGAACAAATTGCTTCACAACGTACAAACTTGACTTGTTTCATTTCAGACTGAACAGCCATTCATTATGAGACTTCCCTTCCAATGTTTTTCTTCACCATCGCTAGGCAGCACAATCTGCCAAAGAATATATACAGGAATGTCCTATCACACGCCTTATTCCATGTTTAGGGACTTTTCTCTACACACTTGAAGAAAGAAAAATACTTTGTAAAATTGTAAGTAGCAAAAGCAAACTTACAGCAACAGATTAGTACAGACAATTTATTTACAATTACAAAATATGCTCAAATTGGTGACCATCAGCGTCAATACACTTCGGAGTACGGCGACGAATATTGCATCCTTTTGCAGTTATTTTGAATTGATTTTTTTTAAATTTACTTTTAAGGCTTTTACGCAACTTTGACTCAGGCCTGATGAGTGATGATGTGATGGATTAGTGGAATGAAGAAAGTGGGAGGAAACGGAAAAACCTCGAGAAAATCCACGCACACGGTGTTTTTCCACCACAAAGCCCACGTGACATGAGCAGGGATCGATGCTACGATCGCTAGGAGCAGAGATAAACGCTCTACCAACTGAGCTACCGCGCCTACTCTTTGCGGTTATGTTGTTGGAAATTTTAAGTTCTAAAAGTTTTTCCATATAAGCTGAACATCACTTTACTTCAGCCAACAAACAAGGCCTGAGCCGTAGTTGCCTAAAGGCCTTAAACGAAATTCAATTCAATTCAGCCAACGAGCGTTCTGAGCTGATATGTAAGGCATCGACCTGCCAACTAGTCCACCCGTCTTCTCAGTAATATTGTATGTTTTGTTCTTTAGTGGTGTCAGAAAATTCTTTCAAGCAAATTTTGTTTAAAACAAATAGAAGTTTGTTTGGACCCTATTTCAACATGGTTTTGCTGACCACAAACAAGGATCTTTCTCTGTGTAGTGAGCTCTATATTTTCGCGGAACTTAAGTTCTTTTGGAAGTAAAAAGATTTGCGAGTGACGATTATCTGAAGTAAGTCTCTGAATGGAATGGCAACGGAATTGTATGATAAATGAAACAAAATAATCTTGTAACATGGTAGATAAGTGCCTAATGTGGTTACAAGGATATTGGTCTAAACATAGATGCGTCAATGAGAAATCCAAAAACATTGTCAAACGATATGATAAGTGCGTAAATATCCCAATTGGTTATAGAGACAATTATCTCAGTAGAGATTTGCGATGAAGGAATCCTAAAACACTATGACAAGTCCCTATATGTCCAAAAGGTTACAGGGAAAATACCTTTATGTATGTGCGTAAAAGAATGGTTTTAAAAATTTTCATTAGATTATTTATTTATTTAATTTAATTTCGGATTTATCTCGTTGAGGTAGACCATGTACACGAGCCCACTGGCAACGCACGGGTAACAGTTGCAGAACTAATTTTTAATCTTTTAAATTATAAACGTAAACCAGAAGCGTAATTTAGAGTTGGAAAAGTAACATAAACACATTTCTACACTACTGTACATGTAACAATAAAAAGTATTTGGTAATAATGAAAATTTCAAAGCTAGCACCTCAAAAATTTATTTTTCACACACATGAAAGCTTTTGTTCTCCTATTCAGGAATACTAAAGTCAACTTATATTCACTATTAAAAACCAGTTACACTACTTTGAATTTTTCGGTATAATGTGCAATTTTAACATATACCTCAAAACGAGTCTTTTTCAATTTGTATTATTCAACTCACCGATTCAATTAGAAGACAAAGCAAATACTAAATATTTTACTTTTCAATTTCCGGAACGACTTTTTTTATTTAACTTAACTTGCTGAAAAAAGCGAACATGTCCGTCACTTAAATTTAAGTCGCAACTGACCTAAGTTCAAGTGCAATACATAAATATGATAGAAAGTCATTGCAACAGTGAACGTCAGCCTAGAAGAATGATAACTAATCTTTGAACATTATTTGTTAGTAGAAAGTTTTAGTTAAGAACAGAAATGTACAGAGTATTTGTTCTTACTAAACATTTTTGTTATCAAACACGTGATTTATTTGCAAATACAACGTTTGCAATGAATTTAAATGTGAAATTACGTATGTTGTATAGTAAAATTTGAAAAATTAACTTGTAGTGTGATTTTTGTGAGAGAGTTGCCTTTCGATACCGTAGCTAGCTGGCACTGCACCCTCTCGCAACTTTCAGTTGGTGTGTCCTTACTCACGGTTTTATTATTACAAAGTCACAACATCAGCGTCACCAAGGCTCGGGCGCCCCCGGCCCGCATTGTGGGCTTCCGGGTATGTTATTGATGCCCGTGGTTTGTATATACAAAATATTAATATTGCAGTTACGATAATAAGAATATGATTACCAGTTGCGTAAATATGAAACCGGAATTTATGTACAGAAAAGACACAGTGATTGGATGACAATGCTAAGACCTATTTTATTCGAAGCATTGGCCATCGCTAGCGATACATTTCTGTCATCGTTCCGGCAATGTGTGGATGCCAAACCGAAAAAACTATGCCTCTTGTGCTGCAAACCAGCCCTCAAACCATTTTCGTACATTTTCGTAAGATGTGAAGGGCTGGTCAGCAAGTGCGTGTCCCATGGATGTAAATAAGTGAAAATCAGAAGGCGCCAAGTCTGGTGAGTCCGCATGCGGAAGGATTTCCCAGCCAAACGTCACAATCGCTTCCTTGACCGGTTTTGCTGTGTGGGAGGGTGCATTATCGTGAAGCACAATCACTTTATGTTGTCTTTGGCCATATTCTGGTAGTTTTTCACGCAAAGCTTGATGCAAATCGATCATTTGTTGTCGGTAACGTTGGGTATTAACGGTTTCGCCAGGTTTCAGCAGTTCATAATAGATCACTCCCTTCTGATCCCACCAAACACAAAGCATTGTATTCCGTCCATAGCGATTTGGTCTTGCAGTCGATGTCGCCGGTTCTCCTTGAGTTACCCATGATATTTACGCTTAGGATTCTCTAAATAGATCCACTTTTCGTCATCAGTCACAATTCGATGGAGAAATGATTTCCTTTTGTACCTGGCGAGCAGAATTTCGCAAGTGGTCTTTCCGTTTTCCTGCTGTTGTTCTGTCAATGCATGTGGAACCCATTTTCCCACCTTCTGAATCTTGCCCATGGCTTTTAAACGTATGGAAACTGCTTCTCGTGTCACATTTAATTGATCTGCGAGTTGTTGTTGCGTTTGAGCGTTATCCTCATCCAACAAAGCTCGCAATTCGCTGTCTGCAAACATTTCCGGTGGTCTTCCACGTTCTTCGTTTCTCACGTCAAAATCGCCACTTTTAAATTTTATAAACCACGCATAGCACTGTGACTTACCAAGAGCATGATCACCGTCAGCTTCGACAAGCATGCGATGCGATTCTCGAGCAGTTTTCTTCAAATGGTAACAAAAAATCAATGCTGTCCGCACATCGTAGTTTGTAGGTACAAATTGCGCCATGTTCAACGTTATTGAACACTACACTATGACATGAAACTTGTCTGGTTGTGAGTTTCAAATCGTTACCAGCAGTCAAAACAAGCAAGTGGCGCCAAGGACACAGTTTTACGGTAACCACAGTGACAGCTAACGCCGTCTATGCACAAATTCCGGTTTCATATTTACATATCTGGTAGATCTATAGGCACATATAATGATGGTTATGTTTTGTATTTTGGTTTGCAGCTCTATTTTCTATATTTATGTGTTTACGTAACGTACGTTATGCTGTGTGGTAGTTGTGTCGTGTATTGTCCTTTTATAATCCGCTCACTGTTTGAGAAATCCTGAATATAATATTTAATGTATATAGCATAACTTAATCTAACTTTAGACTATGTAAGTTAGATTCAAAAACATAAATTATTAACGCAGATAGAAGATTAACATTGCTAATGGAAATCACCGTAAGAGTTAATTACAATGTCTTTTCCTATCGTCTTTTGCACCACAAAAAATCTGAAACAGTCTTTTGTTTTCTGAAAATGTATGTCTTTACGACGGTTTGAAGGAAGGGTTACAGTGGTGAGTAATTCGCATATTGCAGAAGCTAACAATCTACTGTATCCTAAATACTCACATAATCATATTTCCAATTGGATACCATGACGAAGAGTTCAGCCGGGAATCCTTCCGTAGTTCCTTTCGGAATGAGCAAGTGCTGAGGCCAGTTACATTTACAGTCACGGACAGCATTAGGATCTGGATTTCTGATCTTTTCAAAGGTGTCGTCACTAGGCACTGACACGGATGACTCCTTTGAATGTCGTTCAATGACTGTAATGTCCTTCGCTTTTACTGAAAATAAACACGTATCATAAATGAATTGTTTTTTACAGATATTACAATTACATTGTTTAGAGTCATATGTCTACGTCTGCTTCTTAAATTTACGTTTCGGATAATTTAACGGAATTGAATAATTTCAGAAATTTTTAGACACGGTTACGGAGCATCGAATCACTTACAAAATGTATTTCCTGCTAGAGTACAGTTTGCTAAACAATAATTACATTTGTTTTAGCTTGTTCCTTGATCTCCAGGAAACTATATTGTATGGAAGAGCTGGACCATTTTTACAAATTTTTATTAAGTTCACAAATCCTCAAATCTTCGTGGTGTCCTCAAATCTTGCAACATTAATTTAACTCATTTCCCGACAACATACAATGGTGAAAGCTTGCAGAGCGATGTAAGTCTGGCGACAATACAACATTCCAGTGTTACTTTCATATATTTCTATATATTTAAAATCATATTTCATTTTTAGTAAGAACTACTTTATTTTTAAATAAATTCTAGCCCGCAACTGTGTTGCGTTTCACTGGTTGTGGTTGTAGAACACTTGAAGATTTGAATTACTAAATCATCTTGAGAAAAAGTATCCGAACACGAAAGTAACTAATAATAATAATAATAATAAAAAGTTTTTAAAACATACTTTTCTTAAACAATTCGTATACTAAAAAGTTAAGAAAAAAATGTTTGTGCACGACTAAAAGGAAAAGCATGGGACGCACCAATTGAAGAATTTATACAGTTGCTGTATATGAGAGCGCGCCCCATGCATCTCTTTTTAGCCATGCAAAATATTTTTTATGTATATTTTAGTATACGAGTCGTTTATGAGAAGTATATCTTTAAAAACATTTTTATTTTTTTTCCTTCACATACTTAATAAATATCTGGAAGACCCAGTATTGTCGGAACTAGGAAAAGATCTAGCAACGGAAGACCGTTGCTCGTATTCTATGGTATTTCCAAAGACTCTAATAAAATTGAAATTGTTAAGGTTTGTAACGTAAGAGAAAACAGCGAACATACAAGCTATTCCGTAGGACGTTCACCACTAGCAGGAACTACCCCTTACTAGGTGGGGCACCTTTCATTCGGCAAGTTCAGAGAAGTACACTTTATCTAATAGTAGAGGCGCATATATAATTCGTGGCAGTTTTCGTGAGGATATGTTCGGAAAGGTTTTGCTCAATCATGAACTACCGGTAGATGAATATTTTCGATTGTCCCCCTCTGCGTTCTGCTGCGTATAACCTTGATGACGTCCATGAATAATTTCAAACCTCTATGTCTCTGCTATGTTCAGTCGAACTTGGACTTGTAATAACTCATTTTAAACACAATTGAAGAGTACAGGGGGAAAGAGAGGATGCCCAGGAAACGTGATTTCTTGTGAACCACATTTTAAACATCAACTCTCCATTTTATTCTCATGTATTTCAATGCTGCAAAACCATTGTAACTTGGTTTGCACTTTTAGATTGAAATTTTCTGAGGGGTTAGCTGTCATTTGTACTACTTGTTACGATTGCAAACTCAATTATTCTAAAAAAATGAACATACTCCATTTTTCCCCTGGATTCTTAAAATTTTAATCCTACATAGAAGATTTTACACATTTTTTGATTAAATTGATAATTTATACAATAAATATAGAATATTTGTATTTCTGTGCTTTATCAACCAATTTTCAACTCTACAATCTGAGTATTTAGGACTAACTGTTGAGCTGATTTGCTTTTAGAAATACATTGTGCAAGCAATCGATTACTGTAGTGCTATATTTGTTATAGCATAGCGTCGTCCGATGCAATATTATGATCATGTGATGTCATCATCTGTATATTTCAGAGTTTTGCCGAGATTTGGAAGCCTTTCTTGCTATTCACACCAACTAACAGATTCTTTAGTTTTAGAATGTCTCCCCTCTTAGATCTGTTATTTTTTTGATTACTGAAGTGTAACGATTTTGACTGTATATATCCCGTATATTATCCAGGTTGCTGACTGCCTTGTAAATACTTAATTCCGCTCCTCGCAAATTAGCTGTGATGTTCTCTTCCAAATTGCCTGGTGCTTTGGTGAATCCAACCAAATTGAAGTCAGGATTCTAGAGTCTAATAAAGCTTTCCTATCTCGTATTTCTGCTATAAAAGTCCAAAGAAAAGAAAATAATATTGCTAAACTAAAGCAGAATTATAAAGAAGAGAAATAATAGAGTTTACTTCCAAAATTTTGATTATTTCATAATTCTGTATTTATTACATACTTAACATCAATTAGATCACCAAAACAATAAAAAGCATGATAACTTGGACACAAGTTGGTGCCCTCAGCGTTGACGGAAACCTCTAATTTGATTAGCCAGTCCGCCGCATCACACAAGTGTATATACAGTTTATGGAGAGTTGATAAGGCAGAAAATCATTTATCACGGAGATTGCAAGAGTTAGCAGAAGACCTGGCTGAAGTGAACACTTGTTCGAAATTGTTGTCCGCCTACTATCCTTGGCAGAAGGTTGCAGTTATTCTGAAACATTTAGGAAAAATAGAAAATCTTGGGATTGCTCCAAAGTGGAATCTATACTTTTACCTCTATGTACAAAACCAAATCTTACCTATAAATCGATCTTATAAAATCTGTACGTTTTAGTACAACATTAACACAATAAAAGCATAAATCTTCATGGACTTGCCAGAGCTGAACGAAACCTTGGACGACATACAGGAAATGGAGGTTGGACAACAGGTAAACAATCAAGAAAGAAGCGAAATAGTTAGATCGGCTCCATTGAGAAGTCCACAACAAACCAGCAGGGGCGATGTCGGTACCTCTAGACCAAACTATAGGTTGAGAAGGGACCAAAAAGAATGTTTTAGAACACTGCGTAAGTTGCATACAGCACCTTGGTCAGCACTGTGAGTTGGAGATGAAGAAAGGATACGAGATAGTAGATCCCTGAATTAGACTTAAGAAAATTGACCTGAATTTGATTAATTTCACTAAAGCAACAACCAGTTTCAGAGAACATCATAGCCATTCTGAGGAATTAAGTTTCGACGAGGAAGTAACTAGCAAGTACAAGCAATTAGACAAAAGTTGGAATTCACTTTGAAAGAATACAAAGCCAGCTTTGGTTTATAGGACATGAAGGAAGTGATCCAACGCTCCAAATTGTCGCGCTGGACTTCCTGAAGGGGAGGTTATAAGCAACCAAGAAGACTTAAAAACGAAACACCGATTCCCGAAAAGCAAATATCATACCAGATGTACAAGAAGAAACATACATCAAAATGTTCCAGAAGGGACACGATAAAAGCCCTGTTGGAAATCTCGTGAACCAACAAGAAATAAAACTGCAATATAATACTACCTGTCTTTCTCAGGATCAACATAACCTTCTGAACAGCGAAAGACAATTTCCAAATGATAACTCTCTGAAGCTCCATAAGCGATTTATTCAAAAGAAAGACACGGCTACTGGAACATCAATCTAATTAGCCTGTACTAACATATAAGTACGTGGCCTGAGCCAAAGATCCCTAAAGGCCTTAAAATTGAATAAAAATATAAGTACGTGCATAACTAACATTGACTTTTAAAAGGATGTGAAACTTATGCTTCAAGGTAAATTTATTGATGATATTATAGGCATACTTCCTTAAACGGAAGAACAACCAATCCATATAAGAGACCACATATAAGATACCGAATAACTTGAAACAGTACTTAACACAAGAAATTTTCACACAATATAATTAATGATACACAACATGTGTCGCAGGGGGTTCGCTTGTATCAAGGTTTCTTAGCAATTTAGGGCTGAAAGAGAGGCTGCAGTCCCTTGCAGACACAAGTTCCTACACCTCGGGTAAAGATCCTGGAATCATGGATAGACTTTTCCTTTTCAACAAGATTCTTAAATTTATTTTAGAATCAAATTGATTCATACGCTATTATTATGAGGACAAGATTAGATAAAGAACACTTCATCTGGAATGATTCTACTAGAATCCAAACATTCACGTGTATTCCCGAACAAGATGAAAGTAATACATTCTTCCAACAACACTGTATTGCTCTTGACGGTAAGTCTGAATTGAACGAATTATTATTAAAAGAATATACAGTATCTTTAGTTTAACAAAAACGCAAAGAAAAGATGTATGATGGATGTTCCATATATAAAAAATTATCTTAACTGTAGCACTCTTTAGTTTCTTCAACACTCCCCGTAAACTCAGAGTGATATCGTACGAGTTTCACACACGATGGAAATATTTATAATGTATTTTTCTATGCATGAATTCTTTATATGTGTACGCTTTTTCTTGAATATCACTTACTTTAATTGAATTTGGCTTTTTCCTGTGTAATGTGCTTTATTCACAGAGTTGGGCTTTTTTCTGTATGTTATATACCATTCTTCAGCTAACATGCATCAAGGATTATTATGATTTGTTATTTGAAGAACAATCTGAGTGGGATATACGTATTTACCAGTTTTCCTACTCGAAACTGATATTTAACATATGATTAAGTAACAACCGTATGTAATCACTAAATGGCATATATAGTTCTTGCACTATATTCGTATAAAAACACTTGCATAAAGCTCTCCAACTTACTTCACGTCGAATGTAATCTCAATTAAGTTTATATCACCATAACGCGTGATTCAATAACTTTACAAATGTTTATAACTGATTATATCGGACTTTAAACGCATGCCTTTAATAAGAATATAAGGTATACATACATATATATATATATATATATATATTAATATTTTAGCAACGTTAATTTTGAGATCAGTATTAGAATAACTTAACGAATTTCTGCTGAAAATGTCCTTTCTACCTAATTAGACAACGATCATCTTATACCCAAAATATTCATTGATTTGTAAAGCTCAGGGGTAACAAGAGAAATTAACTTTGTAAATGATCCTCGAAATGTCAGAAACTACAAACAGAGCGAGATATGATCACTCTTTACGTCAGATACGGATGAAAAAGTTTACATCCTGTTTTAACAGATAAGAGCTTGTCCTTATTATGAAGATCTAAATGTATTGTTCCATATGCCTGAAACATATCATGGACACCTAATCACATATCCACCAATCTTCTGAAGTAAGAGTTCGAAGATATGAAATTGAGAGGCTTGAGCACAGCAGGAAACAAACCTCCAACAAAAATGTATTCCCGTTTTCTGGTATTCAGATCATCACTAAAAAGGATTTTACGCAAACAACAGCCATGGTTTTCTTAACTCATAAGCTTATAACCACATATAGGAGCTGCTGAATACTTTCCGCATTCTTTCCAGACTCTCTTCGTGCAACTGGTTTGAACGTTGTAGCACAGAAGGTATGTATCCCTAACATTATTAACGCTTATTCACGCATTATCAATTTCAATCCAAAACCATGTCACACGCCGGTAAACTCTCTCGAGTGAGTAGTGTGCCCCAATCTACGACTTATGTACGTAGTGGCGCTACTAGTAACCAACGGGACCTTGCTCGAGCTGAAGAAGAAGAATATCCCAGGCGCTTGTCAGCAGCCAATGGTTAATTTGCTAACTTCAAAGCTATACGAATAATCAACCAAGGTAATTTGTATAGAGAGTTATGTTCCTTTTCCTCTAGCTGTTCGACACCAAATCTCTCAGTACTATATGACCAGTACAATAACTTGAAGCATGTGGCGAACTTCTAAGTATAATATCTTCATCAATTCTAACCAAATTCAAAAGTTCTAGTTCTGGTCCATAACAGAACATTATCTTCTGTTAGTGAACAAAAATTATCAACGTACGAGATTCTTCCTTTTAATTACTCTTGCAACGCTGGCTTACCATTATGGAAGTTGGTCCCCTATAGCGTTCTTCCGGATAAGTTCGATTTCTGCCGCCTTAGCGTTATTAAAGAGAAAAAAATAATATATTCTTTATAATCGATCATTGACGGACAATTTCACTTCTTTTTACGTTCATTGAGAATCGTTATTCATTTATAAGCTTTTAAGAAATCTTAATTTATCAAAAAATATCCCCAAGATAATTGCATAACGCGTATCCGTTATAAACATTTAACCAAGAAATAACTCTACATAGCTAACAGCATGCCACTATATATCAGCAACCAAGAGACAAAGTTACAACCATGAAATCGGTTGTTTTAAGGACCACAAGTAATAAAAAGTAGAGAAAACCCGGAGCATTAAACCACTAAGTTTATACATAGGAGGATAGTAGTAAAGAATTCAAAGAAGCTGGACATAAAAGAAACCAAGATTGAACTATGACTCGAGAAGGGGAAATGACGAAGTCGCTATTAGTACACCAAAAGTCAAGCAGCAGACAGCTGGGACAAAATCGGCAGGATGAACGCAAAGCTAAAACATTCCCTATCAAACGAAATAACTGAAAAGAGAATAAATTCTCTGCCTAATCAGTGAAACAAATGGATCTGAAACTATAGTTAAAGCGATAAACCAAGAAATGGATAACCCCGTACGAAAATCTACTTAATAAAATATCTAGGAACCTACTTGACGGAAGAAGCACATCCAAAAATAATTAAATTAAGGCCTGTTATTGTACGTAGAAAACTGACACTTAACGTGAGGTACACACATAATGTACACGAAGTGCGTGCAACTCCCACAAATGTGAAAAACATATGTAAAACAAGGATCTTAATAGTGAACAAGCACCGTAAATTGATAGGGACACAGAACATCTACAAGATACATGCAGCAGAGTTCGCTCCACTACAGTCATCAAAGAAATAACAGATGGAAGGGGAGACATTTTAAGACTGGAAAATTTGTTGGCTGATGCGAATGGAAGGGCAAGGCTCCAAACCTCGCTAAAACTCTGAAACATAAGATGTCAAATTAATAATGTAGTACGAGGTGCATTCAAGTTATAACACATCCCACTCATTCAGGCCTGGTAACAGATAGGAACGTGCTGTTTTTTAAACAAACGAACACTCGTTGGCAATGCGTGACAGAGTTGACAGCACCGTACGGCACACAGAACTCTAGTGGCAGCGGCGAGAGTGATGACTGTTTTGGATACTTATGATGCTCGTAAAATGACGACATTTTCATTGCAAGAAAAGCGTGTAATCATTCTTTTCTCAATTTGCGTGGTGTGACACTGCTTGAAATTGATCGTCAGTTGAGTGAGACATGTTGTGATGATGTCATGGATGTGTCTAATGTGCGTTCGTGGGTGCTACAGTGCAAAGAAGGCAGAACGTCGTGTGACAACAAACCAAGACAATTTTGGCCTCGCACAAGCCGGTCTGACGAAATGATCAAACGAGTGAAGACAATTGTATTGGAGGATCGCCGAATGAGTGTGGAATAATTTGCCTCCAAAATTAGCATTTCAGTGGGATCTGTGCGCACAATCCTGCATGAAAACCTGAAAATGCTAAAAGTTTCCTCCAGGTGGGTCCCACGAATGCTGACGGACGAACACAAGACTGCGAGTGTGGCATGTTGACGCGTGATGAAGCCATGAATGGGACTTTCTTTTCATCGATGGTGAGAATGGATGAGACATGGATTCCGTTTTTAAATCCTGAACATAAATGCTAACTTTGGATTCAATTTATTCCACACTCATTCTGCGATCCTCCAACACAACTTTCTTCACACGTTTGATCATGTCGTCTGACTGACTTGTGCGAGGCCAAAATTGTCTTGGTTTGTTGTCAAATGATGTTCTGCCTTCTTTGCACTGTCGCACCCACGAACGCACATTAGACCCATCCATGACATCATCACAACATGTCTCACTCAACTGACGATGAATTTCAAGCGGTGTCACACCACGCAAATTGAGAAAACGAATGATTACACGCTTTTCTTGCAATGAAAACGTCGCCATTTTACGAGTATCATAAGTATCCGAAACAGTCATCACTCTCGCCGCTGCCGCTGGAGTTCAGTGTGTCGTACGGTGCTGCCAACTCTGTCACGCATTGGAAACGAGTGTTCGTGCGTTGAAAAAAAACAGCACGTTTCTATCTGTTACCAGACCTAAGAAGAAGGTGTTATAACTTGAATGCACCTCGTATAGATTAGATACTGTCAACAAGTAGCTCATCTACATACAGTGTCTTCCAATGATGCATATCTTCAAGGGAACTGTAATGGTAATCTTGGAAAAATTGATAAGGCACAGAAATACAATTATTTTATATTTATTAATTTATTGTGTAAACTAAGACTGCTAACAATCTTTGTGTAATGACAGTTACAGGGTTAAAATTGTGTTTAAAATGAGCTTTAACACGTAGAAATCCGACTAAAGATAACTAAAGATAACACCATCAAACATATTCATCTACAATTTAAGATTAAACAAAACCAGTCCCAACATTTCTTCACGAAAGCTTCTATAATAATAATTTTTCAGCATACGCTCATCTACTTTAATGCAATTTTTGTTATAATTGCATCACTAATGTTATTTAACCTTCAAACTCAAAATTATCTTAATTGGGTCTCTGTTATTCGCACAACATTTAAAACTAAAACTAAACACAAAATCAAACATTTTCCATACGCATGTGGCATATGAATATACTTACATGTATAAGAGAATTTATCAAGTTCGATCATAAGATCCTTCTGATTTTTTAATAAAAAGTTCTGTCCATTTTCATCGGATTTCGGCGACATAAAAATACGAACCGTTCCATTCATGTCTTCCTCATTGTCATTCCGCACCTGCAGTAAAAATTAAGCAAAATCCGTTCTTGTAATGCCTTGTTTAGATTATTAACATTTTACTATGGTAAGATTTACGGGTAAAACTAACTTGCGTTCAGACTACCGAACTTAACTTGGTTATCGTGCTTGTTCTACCATTGTCTGTAAAGAAACAGGAAGAAGTTTACGTAGAGTGAAGAATCTGCATCCTACAAGAATCTGCTTATTTTCGTTTAAGCTTTTTAAAATCTTTTTTTTTT
>JAGDQP010012090.1:40490-51192 GCA_022664845.1 Lepisma saccharinum
TATACTTAACGCACTGTGATTGTCATTTATTTATTGCCAGTCTCGCGGATCAACCAATCGCAATTCTTGAAAATAGAACAGCATGTATGAGAAATTGCACATTCAGGAATACCAATGCTTTAACTTCTCGTTTGTTAAGGGAACCTTAAATCGTAGCGTTAAATGTTGATGCAAAGGGACGCTTAAATATTTATGTCAGCGTTAACTAACGCACCCTTAACCGAAATTTAAGGAAGGTTGGTGAAACCGGCCATTAAAGTTTTTTTTTTAAGAAAAGAGAAACACCTTTTTACTTTGTGCTTATAAAAAACGCTCTGTTTTGTGGCACTTTAAACATTTCATAAAATTCACAGACATAGTTAGAAAAAGTCAGGTTATGTTTTTTTTTCTTAATACGCAATGAAAACATTTATTGCGTCAAACTGTCGCTACGTACTAAACTTTCACGACATTATTGTTACGGAACTATTCACTCTAGGATTCTTTTCGCTGGCGAGAATATTGTGACATCATGATTGTACCTCTCCGTAGGGTCAAGAGATTCTGCCAGAACCCACTAATTGGTAGTTCCAAGGCATTATTTTTTTACGGTAAAAATAAATAGAAACTCTAAAATTCTATTTGTAGCTTCCCAATTTTCTGGTTAATACTCCCCAAACATTGCATGATTGAAAACAGACAAAAATAAAATTCTGACAAACTCATAGGACTAGAAATGAAACCCTACTGGATCTACAAAATACTTCACCCGAGGCTCGCACAGTCATTTGTCTTGTACCTCTGCCGCCCGTTAAATCTAACACATTTATATCGAAAAGACTCACCCTAAATCCTCCCAACAGGTTGAGCATAAGGGCAAATACCCCGTGGCGTTACCCTAGATCCAGGTCCTCGATTTACCCACTGCCTTCTTACGTATAATGAGGCACGTATCTACTGTATAAATTCATTTTGGAAGGGGACCACAGGCTTTCGATGGGGATCCCCTGTGTGTCTGGGGCACGGTGTATATACAGTGTGTTTATGAACTACATCGACAAGCCTCTAGAAGTTATTGCTAACATCACAACAAGACGAAAGTTCTTCCGACAAAGTTTCAAAATGTGCATAGTTTTGGAGCTACACGTGACCGAAAGCATGGGAAAATTAACTTCAGAGTTTTATATTTTTATCACCACAAACAGTAAGCTGATGCGACATAATATTTTCAAAACTCTAAATCTACTCCATTTGAAAGTGCATATTTCAAAATTTTGAAATGTGCTCCCAAGAGATTCTCCAAAAGAAGCAGGGGATTTCGGAATATTTCTAAAGATTACTTAAAAAAAATAATCGTTCGGTGTATGTAATCTACTTGAGATATCGACTTGGTGCAAACGAATTATTATTTCCTGGTAGAAAACCGTTCCATTCATGCTCATTTCGACCCGCTTTTACATCAGAGAGTTTTCTGGGAAGCCTCTAATTCCTTTGGGGAATCCCTTGCGCGCCCATTGCGAAAGTTTGAAATATGCATTTTTGGATAGTGTAGGTTTAAAGTATTTGATGGTATCATGCCGCCTCAGCTCTACTTTTTGTTTGAAAGAACAATGAAGCTGTGTAGTTCATTTCCCACGTTTCCAGCAGCCAGTAGCTCCAAAACTATGCACGTGTCGAAAAATTGTCCGAGGAATCTCTTCTTGTTTTGATGTTAGGAATCACCTCCAGAAGTTCATCGGTGTAGTTCATAAACACCCTATATATAATCACGCGTAAAATATTATACTAATTCAGCATGAAACTGAATTACGCTTCCCCTCCCCCAGTACCCACCGCTTTATACTTTCCTGATGTAATTGTGTTTTGACATACTGTTTCCTCTCCAGCAGTTAGTTCAAGCTCCGATAATTACATAGGATAGCTTTATACCTTATAGTCCATATCTCTACTACACACGTAATAGGATACATGTAAATTGGTTAATGTAAAATAGTGTTTTAAACTGCTTTTTCACAGATGGGAATAAATAACTCGTATTTAGATACGTTTTTATAAACTGATGTTTTTAGTTGCTATTGTTAACAGATATTTATTTATGTAGCAATAATTGTTACGGGATAAAATCAGTTTTTCACATTTCTGGCTCGAAATTTTTGTCAGTGGGGAGGAGGGAAATAATTTTAAGTTATTACTTACGAGTTCATTGTGCATACACTTCCTGTAAATAACATTCATTTGAAGGTTCCTATTGCGTCTGTCTTCATTCTCTGGTCGATTTTTTCATACTTACGTCTCACCACTTACAAATGTGCAGTCGTTTTCCCATAAATTTGAAGAAGGAAATAAATCCAACAACTGTTTTTTAATTCTACAGAGAAAAAAAATATAATACCTGTAAACTGTCTGAACAGTACACAAGGATCAGAAGATCGTTCTGAATGTCCAGTAAAAATATTGTTTCCTTTCAATAGATAATAAAAATACTATACAGATTTTCTTAGTTTCCCACAAAACAGATTTTTGGATTTGTTTCCTTCTTCAAATTGCCGATTCATTTGTTCTTTCGATTGGCCAATTGCTCTGGAACATATCCGTGTTTATAACATTTGGAAGTTAGTTAACCGTTGTTCTGTTGGTTCAGGTTTTTTGCTCACGCTATCGTAGTCCTTTTACCGAGTCTCCGTAGCTCAGTGGTAGAGCGTTGGTGTAGCATTGGGAGGTCGTGAGTTCGATCCCAGTGCTCGACCATCCGGACTAAGGTTCTTCCTCAGTCACACCAGGCAAATTCCGGGATCGCATCTTCAGCATAGACCCTGCCGACATCTTCCCGGACCCTTTCCATTCCCCTATCCCGACCTGAGCCTTAGATGCCTAAAGGCCATAAATAAAATTCAATTCGTAGTCATTTTCTTAATGTACTGCTTAAATTAACACAAGTAATAGTGCCACACTTCTGCGTCAAATTCATTACCTTTCTACTTGAAAAAGCACATTCTTGTAAAGCGCTGAGAAGATACAAGATTTAGAAAAAAAGTGTATCAATATGTATGTCACGACCCTGAGTCAAAATACTTTTATAATGGAAAAAGTAAAAGGCTTTCCTTAATGAGTAAAAAATGTTCAAAAAAGTGAGAAGATTCAAGCAGAAGTATAGATTTTGTTACAAGGCAGAAGTAAATAATGGTACTTTGTTAGAAAGCACAAATAATAAGATTATTTTATAATTATAAAACTCTCTGCATGCACATTTGTAATTTTTAAATAAATAATCCACTATGACATTTATAAAAACATAATTCCACTAACATTGTTTGTTCTTTTTTTTTTTTTTACTGAATACTATGTTAAAAGGAGCTAAGTCAAATTTAGAATTTTCTTTATAAATCACATTACTTTGTGTTTTTGAATACCTAGTATTGTGAAACGAAATTTTCACTGGGCTTATAAGAAAACCAGATAAATGATGCTTCATTTTATAGAATACAATTTAAGTAGCAACAGTTTTATATTCCCCCCAAAGTTTTTGTTTTTACTTAATTCCTTTTAACATTGGAGGATTTAGTTAAGATACAACAATATATATTCACAAATCTTTGTACGCTAATTTCTACTAATGAAGAAGAAACGTGAGGACTACGTGAAAAGAAAGGGGATTTCTCGTAAAATCCATTTTAAAATCCAACTCTCCCACGTATTTCATATTCTCAGTATCGCTATAACTTGCTGATTTTTTAGCTTTTAGACTGAAACTTTTTGAGGTGTTAGCTGTCATTGTGTAGTATTTGTTACGAGTGCGAAGTCATATTTTTAAAATCACATAGCCCCTTTTTCTCATGTACTCTTGAAGTCTGTTTTACCTTGATTCTGTACAGGAAAGGAGTATGTTGTAACTCAATTAGTCTAGCTATCACAGGTTGATCAGCCATGAAATCTAAACCATTTGAAAGGTATCGATGTACACGTTGCCATCTTGTGTAAAAAACATTCTCTTCTACGTCATTTGAATCTTCTGCTTGTACATCCACAGACAAAACTTCGATGCCGCTGAATTCAAGCTGAAAGTAAAGATTTTGAATGTACCAGATATTATTTCTTGGAATGCAGACCATTTTAAACAAAATTACAAGTAATTGCCCAAGTCAGAGTGTACGTTTAAAGGTGGTGCTATACACTGCACTGTAAAAGATTAGCGAACTCGGTTTTCAAAGAAAAAAGTGGACTTTAAAGTAGATATATTTTTTGGTATTTTTTTAATTTAACCTTTATACCTATGCAGAGACTTCAAGTAGAAGGGAAGTCTCGTTAGATAATGGTGAATCCAACAGAAGGATGAAGGTGCATGAAAATGTGGCTAAAGTACTCTTTTCTCACACATTTTGGTCAGGAAAGAAATTACTATCTATTTTAATCTCAGGTCTGTTCATAGTTGTTCTTGCTTTATGATAGCAGATGATTTAAAATAGCACCTTCTGGATTTTCATTATGAAGACTCTTTATTAAGTATATTCATTTAATCTTCGAAAAGCTCAACATAAAATAATAACCTATCGAGATCTCACAAATGTAAATAAAGCGAATCTACAAGCATATACCACTGTCGTACCCGGCGAGCTGATAACATATAATAGGTCGGTGGATGAAAATGTAGATATTCTAAATTCACAGATATTGTATTTGTATCTGTATGCACGACCAAAAGTTGAAAGAGTGAAACATAATTCAAATCCTTTGATGATGGATTATCAGGCTCGTAGCCAAGGTGGGGCCAGTACGGATTAATAATAATTGTGATATTTGGTAGGGAATCAGTTTTGCATTGCAGTCGATACGCTATATAGTAAGCAAATTAAAATGTAGTCACCTGCCATTTGTTTTATATTTATCTATTTATAATTATGATAATTCGTGTATGAATTTACGAGCATAATTCAAGGAAAGGATATGTTTGTTTTCACAAGTGTCACCAACTGTCGTTTCAGTCCAATGTCGCCAACTACTGTATATTATGTGATACACAGTTCTTTTATCTGGGCATTTTCACAAAACATCTTCATGTTTGGCGATTTTTAGGTTTTAACATATTCAAATATTTTTGGGTTAGGAGACTCGAATGGCGTTGAAATATGAGATTTCATAGTGTTTATATGGGAGTATTCTATTAAAAAAAACACAGCTAAAGCGGTGAGAAAACAGTTTATTATAGATACCGAGTATGGTTAAAACGCCAACTCAATTGCAGAATTATCATCCTTCTTTATTCATTACTTAACACTGCTGTTGGATAACACTGCGTTTTGCTCTAGCCTGGCTGGCACCATTTCACCGTTCATTGAGACGTATTTCTTTGCGGGGTAAAGAAAGCAAACAGTGTTTGGTTGTGAGAACGAGTAGTAGTCACCTTGGAGCCAGCAGGTACTATGCCCAACTTTTTTGCAAAATGGAGTTCACGCTACAGCCTTGTACTAAAGGGTAATAACCTCAAACGTACTACCTAACAAAACGGCCTTCAATAGCTAGAAATGTAATGAATTTATAGACTTTAAATGGAACTTCAAACTTCAAAACATTTTTCTCAAAAGTAGCTGAAGTGGACATAGTATCTCCTGGTTCTAATGTGACAAAGACTTGTTCGACACCAAAGACACTTTAATAATTAATTATTTACAATAAATGTATAATTAAGTGTAATAAATCAGTGTTTGCTAAAATTCATTGTATATGTCAGCGGAACCTGGCTTAGCAGGTTCTACTCTGTATAACGAACGTATCAAAGCACAGATACACGTGCACCAAGAACTAATTGGTATATTTTAATTGATGTTCCACCTTCTCCCATTGCGAGAGGCCTCCTCTTGGAATTTCGAGGGAATCCCCGAGTAGAGTACACCTGCTATGGTATAACGAAATCATTAATCATTCTGTTTTTTTTTTTCACAAATTTACTCTCGGATTTGACAGCTCGCTAATTAAAAATTAAATTGAGCTTAACTCTTGCGTCTTACCCCTTTCCCCGGCTAGGAACACACATTTGTAATCCGGAATGCCACAGGGCATTTGCCTTTTTTTGGATGAAAAAAAAATAATAGTGGGGTTGGCTTCGACGAGATACCTACAGGCGCAAATAAATTAATTTTGTTAATGAAAAAAAGAAATGAGAAAGAAGATTGAGAGGGTAAAAAGAGAAGTCTTTTATATTGCAAGATAAAGAACATAAATGAATATTTTAAAAAGAAAACATGAAGTGCTTATTGGTAATGATGACAATGAGATATAAATGTAAGATACTTCAAGTACTTGTGAATATTACGAAGATCTAGGAACACTGTATTGGCAGTAACATTGTTTGATATAATTTTAGTTAGGGCTGATGTTTGATTGAGATAATTATAAACACTGATTTTGCATAATAAAATGTGATATTGATGGGAATTATAATGAAAAGCTTCCAAAGGCCTTATTAAATTACAGAAAGGTAACGAACACGAAAAGAATCATTGAATATAAGTTGGAATTGAGATATGCAGAAATATAAACACCGATTTTGCATAATAAAATGTAATTTAACTGAATTTGCATAGAAAAGCTTCCAAAGACCGTAATAAATTACAGAAAGGTAATGAAGACGAAAAGAATAATTGAATATAAGTTGGAATTGAGATATGCAGAAATATAAACACTGCTTTCGCATAAAAAAATGTAATTTAACTGTTTTGCTGACTTGCGTTGAAAGAAAAGAATGGTATTGAGGCAGATCCAGTGTTTAAAGTTTAAGTTGCTCCAAGTGTCAGAGTTTGTTACATTGCGGCAGATCCAGTGTTTAAAGTTTAAGTTGCTCCAAGTGTGAGATTTTGTTACCTTGTGACAGCTCCAATATTTAAAGTTTAACTTGCTCCAAGTGTCAGATTTTGTTACCTTGTGACAGCTCCAATATTTAAAGTTTAACTTGCTCCAAGTGTCAGATTTTGTTACCTTGCGGCAGATCCTATATTTAAAGTTTAACTTACTTCAAGTGTCAAATTTTGTTGCCTTGTGCCAGATCCAATGGTTAAAGTTAACATTAAGGTTGTTGTGGCATAGTGGTGATGGTTACTGAAGATAATACTTGGACGGGTATTGAAACATTTGACTAATGCTGACTGATAAATACATATGTGAAGACTTTAGTTGTTTGTTTTAGGAATAATGCTGATGGCAGAATGTCGCCTTATGACATAATTATATATTGAACTAACAGACATTTGGACGTCTACTAGATCGTTTGTTGTATCTTATTGAAACTAATGTGAAATATATGGATTTTTGAAGCTAGGAAACGTGCTTACTTTAGTTGGACCTTTGAATTGAAGAAAAGCTTTCATTGAGTTACTGCTGATATACACTTGGACGTCTACTAGACCGTTTGTTGTATTTTATTGAAACAAATGTGTAATATACTGGTTTTTGAAGCTAAGAAAGCGCTGGTAAATTGCACAAATCTTGAATATAACATGGTATTGACATATACAAGAACTGACACAGAAACAAGAACCTATTGTACTGAATAAAATGTAATTTGACTAAAATTGCATAGAAAAGCTCCCGAAAACACTGGTAAATTACAGAAAGATAGCATACATGAGCAAAATTATTGAAAATCGTTGAGATATACAGAAAATGAGATAAAAGAACATGTGATTTTACTGAATAAAATAAAATTTGACTTAACTCGAACTGAAAACCTTCCGAAAGCGTGGGTAAATTTGAAAAGGTTCGAATGCAGGACGTAAACCTCATGACGAAACGTGAATGTTGTATATACTGGTTTTGAAGCTAGGAAATGTACTTATTTTAGTTTTGCCTTTGATTTTTAAAAAGTCGCCATTTTATAACTAATATGGCCGACATAAAATCTATTTTGCACATCGCTTGAGCTACAGAACTGAAATTTTATATGAACACGTATTGCCATTATTAGATTTAAGAAATTTAAGAAAAGTTTTTATAAGTTGCCATTTTAAACAAATATGGCCGTGGAAATGACGTTTGATAGAATACAGAGCCTAAACGATTAGACCTAGAAACTTGAAACTTGGTAGAAACATTGACTACTGCAAAAGAATTGCAAACATATGAGAAAATTGTACAAAAGTAGCCATCTTTAGAACAAATATGGCCGCCGAAATGATTTGTTGAAAAGATACATAGTCTAAACGACTAGACCTAGAAACTTGAAACTTGGTAGAAACGTTGACTACTGGAATAGAATTACAGACATACGAGAAAATTGTACAAAAGTCGCCATCTTTAAACAAATATGGTCGCCGAAATTATATTTTGAAGGAATATACAGCCTAAACGGCTAAGTATAGAAACTTCAATCTTGGTAGAAACGTTGATCAGTACAAAAGAATTACGAAAATGTAAGAAGTTTTTGCAGAAGTAGCCATTTTAAAACAAATATGGCGGGCGAAAGAAGCATTTTCCATACCGTTTCAGATAGAATCCTAAAATGTGGTATAAAGATGTATTTTGACGAGCAGATTACGAAAATGTAAGAAGTTTTTGGAAAAGTCGCCATCTTTAAATAAATATAGTGCACGAAAAAATCATTTTGCACATCACTTAAGATAGAAACCTGAAATTTGGTACAAAGATATAGCTTGACGAGTAAATTACGAAAATGTAAGAATATTTTTGAAAACTAGGCATTGGTGGTGCTAGATAAAATATTTATTGAAGATATCTAAGAATGAATATTGCTGTCAACGCGAATGAATGAAAGAAATACGTTATTCATGGGACATTTATGGTATTTGAGTCGTGCAAATGTGCTTTAAACCATTTGTCTTTGCTTATATTTTATTGGACAAACTGATAATGAGACAGTACATTGTGATTAGTGAACAAATTCTACAAAGATGGCCAACAAGGGGAGTCGAACCTAGGTGCTGATGAAACTGTACATACAGGTAATTTGTGAATGTTGTACTAAAAAGTTAGTTGTGATTAAATAATAAGCAGTATAGACCATTGGAAACCGTTATTGCCATTAACATGTATAGCATGCTATAATTATACTCCTACGGACACAGTTCAGCACAACTGCATTGACATTTGTAAGGATATAAGGGAGAAATTGTGTAGGGAAACTTTACTGTACTTTTAAGGAAATTTATGAAATATTTTTAGAGATACATTGCAATAATGGCATTACACTGTCAAACTTTTTGTGTACATATATAGAAATAATTAGAAATGATGAGTACTTGGAGAAATTGCATGCACTTTTGTGGATAAAGGATTCGATCCATGGTTGTTCTGCTTGGTGTCTTTAAGGAAGAAAATGTGGGAGAGGTACTGACGTAGAAGAAAAAATAAAAGGTTTAGAGATGTAAGATGCGCAGAAGTGTTTTAAAATGACTGTGTTTGGGCACAAAAATATTGTTGTATAAGCCTTATGATTGTTTGGGTTGTTTTAAAGTTAGTGTGAATAGAAGCTTTGTTGGTGGTGTTGGTCTATAGTTTGGAAGAAAAGACAGAAGCAGTTTAAGATTGAAAAGACTGTATCGGGATTTTGTTTTGTAGTATTCCGGGTATTTAATTGAACAAATTAAGTACTTTGAACAGTATTGTGTCTTTTTGACGATAGGAAACTTTAATCTATAATGGATTTTTCGGGAGAAGAAGATAGCAGGTCCAGTGACAGCTTTTTAAATATAGTGAACGAAGTGGAACTTTTGCTGAAACTTTATCAAGTATTGAAAACCGATCGCAGAGTCCTTCATTGCTTATGAAAAGTAATGTGACTATGAAAAACGCTTTAAATGTGGTACCCTTAGAGAACAGTGTACATTCCCTAACGAAAAGTGAATTTGTTGAAACGGATATTGAAGAAAGGGCATCCAGTCCATCCCTATTAAAACCAAGTGTTACCACTGTGTGTCCCCAATGTGTAAATACAGACACAAAACTTAGAATGGATGCTCCCTGTTTTTCAAGAATGTATATGTCCCCAAAATCAAATGAGGTGAAAAATGAATTTGGTGAAATAGATATAGAAGAAAGACCAAACAGTCCATCCCTATTAAAGCCAACGGTTACCAGTATGTACCCCCTATGTGTAAATACAAACACAAAACCTGGAACGGAGGTCTCTTGTTCTTCAACAACATGTATGGAAATAGACATGTTACCAAATCAGAAGAAGGTGGAAAGTGAATCGGTGCAAATGGATACGATAGTTAAAAGTGGAGATGATGTGTGCAAAATACAAAGTTATGATGATATGCAGGAAGACATAAATATTCTTAGTAAATTAGCAGAACAACAAAGTGAATGTGATGAAATGTATAGTGGACATGATAGGAAAGAGAAAAGTGAAAAAAAAGCAATATGTGCATGTGAACGAAACATAATTGAGGAAAGTTGTATATTTGAAGCCATGGAAACTGCAAATTATGTTCGTTTTCCGCTAATTTGTGGTGGATGTGTACAACAAGAAGGTAATCAATTTGCTCATGCTTGCATGGGATTTGGCTGGAATGAAATAGAACGTGAACATTTGCTTAATGATCGAATGTGGTGTAGTGTATTTGAGCCTATTAATTTTAAGGCTTTATATAATGCGTATGAAGTGAAACATATAAATTCCAAAGACTATACAATTGGTATATTTGAAGTGGGACTAAGAAATGTATTGGAACGTAAACCGACTGAATTTCAGAAAGTGTTACTTGTTAAAGAT
>JAGDQP010012091.1:0-12810 GCA_022664845.1 Lepisma saccharinum
TAAGGGTCAGTTCTACAATCGACTGCTAAACTTCAAGTCAGCGCTAAGTTGAGGCGAAGTCTCATTTTGCGTACTTTAATTGGCCAAAATGAAACTTGGGCCTCAATTTAGCGCTGACTAGAAGTTTAGCGGTCGATTCTAGAACTGACCTTAAGTTATCTGGTTCTCTAAAATTTCAAACACACGCAATTTATGTTCATGGACCACCGCCTGAAGAGCGCCCATTTGGTATACGGTCCGTATGTTCCACACTACTGTTCTTCCTCAATCCTGTTCTTGGAACCTCTTGAAGCAGTCCCCATCCGGAGGACCGAATGGGGAACTAGTTTTATCTCCGGAATATTTTACCTCAGTAAAATCCATAGACCCATTTTTACTTTACCTTGACGTGATTTTGCAGTGTATGGTTGTCTGCTCTACTACGTTACCTCGCAATAAAGACAAACATCCAAGATGTCGTCGTCCTCTATCCATCTCTAACCCTTGTCCTTGGCGATGTCATTCATCTTCATCTTCAGAGTGGTATAATGGTGAAGCTCCTTCTCTTCACCATAATATATTTGTTCGGGGCTATCTTCCGATAGCTTTTGTATATTCTTCTACAAATTCTACTGACAGGAAAGCAGCAGTACTTACTTTGGTCCGCCCCGGAACCTAATGATATCCTTTTGGATCAAGGGGTGTGCTCCAAACAATTTAAGAAAGGGTTCTCGCGAGCACTTGTGAGCCCACTGCAGCACACCCCTGACACTTGGATTTAATTACATTGACTTTTTCTCAGTTAAGGTTACAAGAAAATTGACTTTCATAAAATGGTAAAGTTTTGTTTCTCTAAAACTTTTGAAACCGAAAACCACACACACAAAAAAAAAAAACCTCGTTAATTGTGTGGAATATGTACGAAACTTATTATCTTTTCATTAATTATCAAATGAGACTACATGATAATCGAAAAAAAAAAATATTAAATAAAAAAATTCGCCCGAACAGGGACTCGAACCCTGGACCGTTAGGTTAAAAGCCTAACGCTCTACCGACTGAGCTATCCGGGCTGATGACTAAACGTTTCATTTGAAGCGCAGTTCCCGAAGCAGTCTGCAAAGAGTTGCTCATTTCATTTAAAGGCTTCAGGCAAACAACAACACATTCACCGGAAGAATCAAGATGCTTAGGTCATGTGCATGGTGAGTTGGCGACGCTAGACAATTTTCTAGTAGTATCTCAATACAGAAAACCCTTTTAAGGCAGGGGAATTCTCGCGCAGGCGCATTACTCCGTAACCATAAATAAGACTTACAAAGAGTTAATTTCTAATTGGCAGTTTGGCGTATTGGTAGCATGTCGAAAAGCTAATATAAAAAGCGGGAACTGAATATTGGTGTGGTTTTCTTTGTATTATATTTAAGAAAAATCACCTTTCTTTTTATATATATATATACGCATTAGGACATTTAATAAAATATGTGACCAAGGGTACGTGGAGGTTAGTTAGGTAAGGTCAGGTACGATGTTTTTCTGTTGTTTTTTTTATTCCACACGCGATTAAATCGTGTTTTATCAGACTTTCGAAAATAGGACTTTGTATGTTGAGATGCTAGTAATTTTCTTGGGGGATCAAGTGGCAGTTGACTGTGTTTCTCCATACTGTTGGCATGGGTCTTAAAGTTTGAAATATTGAATACATTCCACTAGAAAGTCATTGTCGTTGGGAGGACCATATTAGAAAAAAAATAATAATAATAATAAAAACTTTTTAAAGACATAATTTTCTTAAAACAATTCGTACTAAAAAATTTATTGATGCATTACTAAAAAGAAAAGCATGGGACGCTCTCATACAGTCATTTTATACATTCTTGAATTGGCGCGCCCCATGCTTTTCTTTTCAGTCATGCATAAACGAAGCTAATATGTTGTGGCCCAAATTCTAAAGGGTTCTGCAACCACCCCCAACCAGTCAAACTCCACATTATTGCAGACTAACACCGGTATTTATTTTAGGATAAAGAAGTCCATATTAAAATATGCTTTTTAAAATATATAAATATATGAAAGTAATAATGGAATATTGTATTGTCACCCGATTTATGTCGCTGTGCAAATTTCAGCATTGTATGACGTCGGGAAATGAGTTAAATTAACGCTGCAAGATCTGAGGAAACCGCGAACCATTGTGAACTACAGAATTTTTTTTTTACTGGTGCGCTGAACTTGCTATTATTAATATTATACTTTAACCTTTAGACGCCGAACGGCTCAAGGACTTAGCCAGCCCTTTAAACCTCAGTAGCTCAGCTCCTAATTAAGCTAGAGGGATGATTTAGGTGTCAGTCTCTTCAGGAAGAATGAAGCTTTCCAATGATGTGCATTTCATCCATGTCGGGAGTCCCACGGCGGAGGGACAGGGGGCGAAGTTGGGTGTTTTAGTTCCTCTCCCCCCCTCAGCATATGGGAGGCAACTCCCCCCACCCCAAAGGAGCTACAAGCATAAAAATTGGTATCAATAGAGATAAATGAATGTACTAACTAGTGATACCCTCCCTGTATATGGCCATTGGGCTTGCGAGGTGTAAATGGGGGGAGGGTTACGACAAATAACAGTGTTGCCAGAGTCCCAGAAAAGTCAAAGAAACATGTTTTTTTATTTTCTTCTTCTTCTTTTACGGGTTGGGCACAAAAGTTACCTCGTTGGAATCTGTGTCTTATAAGCTTTCCAACGAGGCATAGTTCATGTCCCTGTGACAATTAGGAGAGGTACTAGGGCCGCCAGCGTGAAGGTCTACGATTTTCTTGAAATTCCTATCCGGCGTATAACGGTTACATTCCACTACTTCTTCCCATAAGCCATCGATTTATTGCTTTTTGCCGTGTAATATTTGCCTGTCGTACAAGTCGTACGACATTTCGTCGACCTAGCCGAAATGCAGATTTTAAATTTTTCGCCTGTTACTTTCCAAATTGGATTAATTTTATAAGATACGATTTTACAAGCAGAACGATATAATTGCTATATTTTCCAAAATACCTTTTTAGCACAACGAGATAACCATACAGCTGGTAAAATCTCATTTCAATAGCATCAATATACAAAGGGATATCCCGAAAAATTCTTGTGAATTCGAATGTTAATTGTGAATATGAATGAGTTAAAAACACAGTAAAGAGATTAGAAAGAATGGACATGGATTTTTTCGAAATAATCTGCTTTGAGTGTTAAACAGACTTGGCCAAAGGGTTTTGTTAATCCTGGTATACGTGTTGGAACCCCTCCTTTGACGTCAGAACCGCCTATTTAGTTACAGCTCCAGATAAGTCAACACATTTTACTTCCAATTTCAGGCTAGGTAACAACAAAAATTGATGGGAACTAGGTCAGGGCTATATGATGCCTGGGGTATACATTCGATGTTTCTCTTAAACGAATAGTGGGGAAACAAGACACTGGCAAACCACCTGCTTACTCAGGTGTAAGCAACCCAAACACCCCCAGACCTCAGAACAAACTTTACAAACGATGCTCGTGGAAAATGGTGTAAGCATTACAACTAGAGCTTTGTAATATGTCTGTCAGGAAGTTTAAAGTTCCCTGGCGATTTTCACGAATAGTGATAACAACTCTGTTGATACAAAGGTATTTTCAGCGCTTGCCCAATGAATTTTCCCGAGCCTTCATTCTTTAAACTTTATCAACATAGCGACAGGGGATATATTGAGAAGACATCTTTGATTTCCAGTATACATTCACTTGTTCAGAACTTTCATAATATTACAATATTAATTTTTCCATTAATTCTTAAGCTTTAGTTGAATCAACTGACAACCAATGCTAAAATTCATTCTGAGATTTTCTCCTGAATATTTTGCAATAACGAGGCCTGTTTTCAGTATCCATAATTAAATAATAATTATGTTTATTACTTTTATTCATTTTTGTTGCTAATTTCATATTTTGTGACAGTATAAATGAGAAACTTTATCCCCCCCCCCTCCACTAAACTGCATAGTTAATGCAAGTAAACAAATATAGATTTAAAAGAACTCTTTGGGAAGGATGGTTCTGAAACTTTCCAAACCGAATTAACTGATCCCTGTGAACAACGTATTTTAGTGTTATTAAAAATATTCAGTAATCATGAAATTATCGACTAGCAATCATTATTCGCAATAAAGAAATAATGATACCACCATAGCAGATACTCTCATTTTACGTAAACATCTTTCTCATTGGAATTTATTCGCAATATCTATACTTACATTTGAGGAGTTCTGTGGAGTAATATTACTGTTTAAGGAGTAATGCGCCTGCGCGAGAATGGTCCCGCCTTAATAGGACTTTCTGTATTGAGACACTGCTGGAAAAACGTCTTCGAAAGTTTTACAAGTGATTTTATCAGATTTCTTGTGCCTGTAGACGTTTTGACATAATATGGGGAAATGTTGCTAATATCCGTAGCCATAGTTGTCTACCAATCTTAACTTAGTTGTCCTTCATTGGAAGAAAGAAAAATCCGCAGTTCTTCATTTCTTAACTTTACTGCCCTCCACTCGATCTGCTAACCCTTACCTGAAGCTCGGAATTTTAATGAACAACTACTCGGAGCTCTCCTCGCTCCAACTCCCCCATTTTCAACATTTTTCAAAAATATTAAAAAAAAAAACAACTAAGAGTACTATCAAAAATGTAAGTTCTGAGTGCTGAGACTTCAATTAAATAATGACGTCAAAATCTTTGAAAACGTATCACTCATGAATGGGCAAGATCTCGAGATCACTGTCCATTGGTATTTCATAGTAATTTGTAAGTTCTAGTGGCGCCATGAACTTACATTTTTGATAGTAGGGTAAACTTTGGTATAATCGTGATAGAAGTAATTTCGTGGTAATTTTTAAGAAGCCTGAAGAAGTAAGCAGTTGACGTTCGACTACTAGATGCCAGCACCACTCAACATCAGTCTGAGACAGGAAATGCGTCACTCTGACTTCATTTGTTTGTTTTAAAATGTTTACAGTGAAAAGGTAAGACAAATATCGATTTCATCAAATATTAGTTGTAGATTTACTGTAAAATGTAAAACACACTTGGAAACTTGAACTTTGCGTGCATGGAAGCCAATTACCTATAAGCACGTGTAGAAAAATTGCCTCTGCGTTATATTCCTTGATCAGTGCTACCAACCCTTACATATTGCACGTAAATTCTTAGCTTACTTTGTGCCTTTTTACACTATGTGAAATGTGTATAAAGATTAGACAAAAATTATGTGTGCTGAATACTTTGATATGAAAATTAAACGTGTGGCATGAGCATACAATGTAGTTGACTGTTGTTTGAAAATTAATATTGTATAATTATTACACACATATCAGTCCCAAATCAATGTTACTAACATTGCAGTGTAGAAGGTCTCACAGGCAACACGGAATGCTGCAGGTTCGATAAACAAAACCAATAAAGATGATTACTACTGTGAAATGTGTGGTGGGTGGAAGTTACAATGACGACGTTAACTGTAAAAATGGTGCTAGACGGATTGCATGCAACTTTTGTCATGTGTGGTATCACTGCAGTTGTCAGAAAGTGCTGGGCAATCAGATTGTTTTTATGTGTCACGCTTGTGAGTATGAGACAATAAATGGTGATTTTTACAGTTTTGATATATTACCACTGACTACATTCATAATTTAGGTTTCTTGTTTCCATTTTATTTTGCATTTGGAAGTGTGATGGTAAGTCCAATTTATAATAGATGAGATAAGTTTATATTTATCTCATTTTGATGTAATCTTATTTAATTCTTGGTTTTACTAGGTTTTTATATAACATATTCCTCGTGTATATGTTATTTTATGTTATCACGAGATTACCAGCATGTTGTCACGAGATTACCTGAAATATCACGAGATTACCTGAGCTCAACCTACACATAGTAAAAAATACATAAAAATATATTTTTTAAATAACTCAATATTGCCATATATACTTATGCACTACAAGGTACGACCTTTATTGTATAGTGGAAACATTTGTATTTACCTGCTTGTAATTAACAAAATTGCAAAAGTATCACGAATATACTAGAGTTTTTAAAATATTTTGAAAAGTGTTAAAAATGAAGGGAGGTTTGGAGCGAGGAGCCCTCTTAAGTTTAGACATGTCAAAGATAATGGGCTTCCCCTATCGGGACGGGCGTAAGCCATAGTGCTCTTACCACCTATATAATCAATTTTAATCTTTGTCCTTATCTTAGACTGACTGCCTCCTGACTGATCGGAAACGTGTTTTTCAACAAAATAGTGTTCATCAGCCCGGATAGCTCAGTCGGTAGAGCGTTAGGCTTTTAACCTAACGGTCCAGGGTTCGAGTCCCTGTTCGGGCGACAATTTTATTTTTTTTATTATGTAGCCTTATTTCATAATTAATTATACGTAAGCATAACAAGTTTTGTATTGTTTTCACAGAACTATAACAAGTTTTTGTAGTCTTCGATCTGAGAAATTATAGAGAAACAAAATTTTACAAAATCTCATGAAAGTCAATTTTCTTGTAATCCTAACAGAGAAAAAGTCAATGTAAGTAAATCCAAAAGAAGAGCATGAAATGTTCTTTTTCTTTGAAACTCAGGTCCTACCAGTCCGTAACCATAGGAGGGAATGAGCCCCCTCTAGCACGATCGTGAGCCTCCCCCCCCAGTATATCGTAAGTCGGACCATCATTGTCAAAACGAAGAAACATTTTTGAGATTTTGAAAGTAATGGCTGCTCCATGCTACAGTTCCTCTATTTCTTTCTCACTTTTCTGTAATTCTGTCTCATCGGCGAAAGCTAATCACTTTTCTTTTGTGTGTTCTACTGTATGTATATTTGAAGAGCGGCGGGTACGTACCTACCCATCACTGCCTTGCTTCTATAGAAAGACTGTATGTCGTAGCATAGGTCATTTAAAGCTAGTCGTAGCATACGAAGCAGACATGAGAGAAGCCGAAAAGAAGTGTCAGAACAGAGAAAGTTGCAACAACAGAAGGCTGAAATATTAGGAAGAGGACAAAGGTGGGGGAAGGTTCAAGTAAGTTGAACATTCAGGAAATTTAAAACGTTGAAGCACGACATCTGCTTAAGCATGGTCAGAATGCAAATGCAACGTAGATAATCACTTGCTTCAAGAAGGGGGAAAAAATCAATTTAAAATCAATTTAACATCACCCAAATTCTGCATAAGGCTCATAAAAGCTATGCAGAAAGAGGATCGGAGAAAACTTGAAGATAACATGGGCTGAAACTCAATCGCAGAAGCGTAGGGAAAGTTTAAAACTATTAAAAACGCCATCTTAATTATCTAACATAACTGAGTTACAGTTCGAGGTATTTCCATCAAGTTATCAAACAGTCCGGCTATCCTTAAGCACTATCCACCTTATTCGTTACCACTCACTTCGCCTACACCTAACTCACATTCAATAAAACGCGAAAGAAAAGGCAAATACGAACTAATATATCACAGTCGGAATCGATCCCGTCCCTGGACAGTAGCCGGAACTACGTACAGTCCTGATCCAGAGTGTCTGTGCAACCTCCCAAAACCAAAAATTGCAACATCATTCCTGTATCCAGAAACCAACGTCGTTCTGTCTAAGTCTGATCCACACATACTTCAACTGCCTACCCGAGTAACCAATGGTCGACCCTCGAATTTAGCCACTAAGGTAGTACAAAGCTCTATTGGCCAAGCGCAAACTAACATATGACACAAGAATTTTTACAGACCATCTTTAGCTATTGACTATTTTCCCGAGTTACGCTGTACGTTAGTGCGAAATATTAAATTGAGATTCATTTCAAAACTCGCTTGAGATGCATCAGAAAAAGTGGACTATCACCGAAAACGGTTGAGTATTTTCCCAACATAGGAGCACAAAGTAGCAGACATTAAATAACAATTAGCTGTGCTAACTACTCTGAAATAAAACCTTACACCTCAAATACCGTTAAAACAGAATTTAGTTCCATCTAAAGAAAAGCGTTGTACTTAACAATTCAACAAATTTCACATTTTGCAATATTTACAATTGAAATTGTTAAAAAAAATATATTTCCAAAACAACATTCGGTATCAAATGACCCAGTAAAAATTTATCTTTTCTTCAAAATGTATAAGTTGTGAAACGAACAAAATATTTACATAAACGCTCAATGTCAAAACGGATGGAGCCCAAAACAACGGTTACAGCATTTCAAATTTTTTATAGTATTTCCATTTACAGAAAGAAAACTTCAACGTGTAATTTCAATGGACAGATCCGAAACTTTGGGTTGTGCGCCATTACAATCTTGAGAACCCAATACATATTCTAGATTCAGGGAATCCCAGAAATTCTCTGAAGTAAAGATGAGTTGATATGAGCATGAATTGGCCAGCTTTCCACCAGGAAACAATAATTCGTTTGCACCAAGTCGATACCTCAAGCAGATCTCTTCGTATTCACTGTCTTCATTAAGTACATCATCTGATGAGGTAAATTATCTGCTTTATTCTTTACCTGTAAATCGTTCTCCCGGCTCTGATAACATTAGTGCGATTTTTTTACGTAATGCTGCTGAATCATTGGCTTACCCTTTTTCTCGTATTCTAAATAGGTGTTTTGCCGAAGGTGTATTTCCTTCTTCTTGGAAACAGCCTAATATTATACCCATTCTGAAATCTGGAGATAAGACCCATGTCTCTTCATACAGACCCATTTCTCTTTTATCTATTTTATCTGTGGTGTGTGAAAGAATCATCAAAGATAGATGATTTATACTTTTGTCTCACCTTATCTAGACTCTGCTCAACATGGCTTGCTTCCTGGTAGTTCCACTCTTACCAATCTGTCCTTGTTACTTTCTCATTCTACCCAATCCCTGTCCAATAACACATGGCTTAATGTCATCTATCTAGATCTTAGTAAGGCTTTCGATAGAATTGATTGCAATCTTCTTCTTTATAAATTGACTCACCGATTCAATATCCATGGTACCCTTTCATTATTGCGAGACTATCTCACTGGCCACGAGCAATGTGTTAGTTGTTCTTTCTGGATCCTCCTCTAATATTATTCGTTCTCTCTGGTGTACCTCAAGGTAGTGTTTCGGGCCCTCTCCTTTTCCTTCTGTATATGGACAATCTCCCATTTTATCTCTTGTCATCAAAACCCCCTTTTTTTTCTAACGACTGTAAATTATTTCGAGAAATCAGATCATTACAGGATGTTGCTGATCTCCAAATTTCCATCTCTGACCTCTTGGACTGGTGTAATGCGTGAAACTTGAAAATAAATCCCTCAAAATCTTCTTTTCTTACTATTTCTTTAAAGACGAATCAAATCCCATCTGCTTATTTCATTGAAGACAATCCTATCACGAAAATTTCTTCTCAAAAGGACCTTGGAGTGGTATTTGACGAAAAACTTCTGTTTGCTGATCACGTGACTTCTTTAACAACAGTTCTATGCGTTTACTTGGTCTTCTCTATAGATTTACAGAAATTAAGGACATTTATTCATTAGGTATGTTCTACAAGACCTTCATCTCCTCTAAAATTCAATATTACTCCCCAATGTGGAACATGGCTAGTATTTCTAATCTATCTCATATCGATTCTATTCTGAACTTATTTCTTGCTCTAGTCAAAAGAATAATACCATTGGTACTGTACGTACCTTAAGCAAATCCGAGTTATTATCCGTTCTTGCTCTCCACGTTCCCTCTTCTCGTCGCAAGCTGGCTGATATGATGTACTTATACAAGATACTTAACGGAAATTTTAGAACTGGAGAGTTGAGATATAAATCTTACTTTCGTGTTCCCTTGAGAATCACCAGAAATAATAACCTGCTTCATTGTACCACGCCTAGGCTAAGTATACTGCAGCGCTCCTTATTCCATAGACTAGTAATTATGTACAATAATCAGTGGCGGATTACCAAATAGGCCCACTAGGTACGTGCCTAGGGGCGACAAATCTTTTTTCCAGAATATCAGGAACAGTCACCAGAACTGTTTTTTTTTTTAATTAATAGGAAGGAATTTTCTTATCGAAATATTCGTAGTTTGCAACTCTGTTCTTTATTATAAAAATTACACATGACATCTCCAAACCTTCATTACAACATTTTTCTAAGAAGGCACACTTTTTATAACAGTATTGAACGAAAGAAAGACGCCGACAATATGCTTCGTTTACAGTGAGTTGGTGATATTCAAGTTTCTGCGAATGCCAATCTTAAAAAAATAAACACATAAAAGGAAAAAGACAGAGAAAAACAAAATGCTGTTGTCCATTTTTGAGACTGTTGTTAAGTAAATGAGTGTGCGTAGCTTTTTGCGTGGGAGGCAAAAGTGGTTGTTTGAACATGCAGTATTACTACTCTACTCGTCTACTTCTTTCATAACCAGACGGGTACTTGTGCGATGCAGTAAATAATGAAGATTTTTAACTCCATGCAACTAGTTTTTGTCTTACTGTATTTTCCGGTGCATTCAGTTGGTGGATACCGCATTAGTTACTAGTGCCTTTGCGATTTGATGAGTTTTTTTTTTTTATCCAGCAATAATAAGCGAATAAAGTTCGGCGGCTTATCGTGAACTTGCAAAGCAAAAGCGTAAAAGAGAAGCAATCTTACAGAAAAAAGCTTGGTACAATGGACACTTTTTTTTTAAGCGAAAGGAACAAGTGGTTTGCGAAACCAGTTTAGAGACTGAAGTGATAACGACTACATCGAGTGAACTCTGTGAAACGTAAAATGCTCAAAATATTGTGGGTTTGGTGGAGGAAGAAAGTGCTCCTGAGGTAGTGTCCCCTCAGTTTGTAGGAGTTCCTGATTGTGACAGTCATAGTGCCAATTTCGTAGTGACAATCCTCCCGAGTTGTGTCTGAACGAGCCTACAATATTGACATTCTTGTAAGACGTGGAATGAATCAGAATGCTGAAAACAATTTTTCTAAATCGCAAATACTTGTAATACAAGATTTTTTAAATAAGAGTTGTTTTTCGTAAACTTGTAAATGGCGAATCAATTTTGCGGAATTATTTGGTATATTCGTGCAGCGCTGGTCCCGTTTATTGTGTACTATGTAAGTTGTTCAAGGACAAGACGAAGATCGCAACTCCAAATGTGGACATTGCATTAAAAATATTTTTGTGTACTGCTGTAATAAACTGTTCAGGTGAAAGTTCGTTTTCGGCTCTTAAGAGACTGAAGACATACAGATGCTTATCAGAATAATGGAAACACCTGTAGTTGGCAACACGTCAGATTTATGGGTTGGCAGTGGTGTCGTGGCGACCGCAGCGCCGGACTGCTACTGGTGGTGTGTTAGGTCGGTCTGCATACTACGTCAGGCGTCGTGGAACAGGAGTGTGCAGTGGCTGCAGCAGACGGAGGTAGTGTAAAATGGGAGACCTCTCAGAGTTTCAAAGAGGGCAAATTGTTGGTGCGCGGTTATGTGGAGTGAGTCTGACGGCAGTGGCTAGTGTGTTAAGTGTGTCGCCAGGGACAGTGTCGAAGGTGATGACGGCCTACACAACACACGGGAAAAAACACATCGGGGAAGCGGAACAGTGGGCGGAAGAAAAGCATCAGTGACAGGGCACGCCGGGTATTAAAGCGCATTGTCACGCGGAACCGTCGTGCCACTGCGGCGCAAGTGACGGAGGAACTCAATCAGCACCTCCCCAACCTGTTTCGACAATCACAGTCCGCCGCGCATTACATGACATGAACTTACGGGATCGTGTTGCACGGGCCAAACCTCTCATCAGGGACCAGAACGCTTTAGCACGCCGCAAATGGTGCCGCGACCATGCAACTTGGACCGTTGACGACTGGAAACGTGTGGTATGGTCGGATGAGTCATCATTCACCCTATTCCAAACCACGGGCCGTGTTTATGTGTGGAGAACGCCCAAAGAAGCGTATGATCTGCAGTGTCTCCGCCCAACTGTGAAACATGGCGGCGGCACGGTGATGCTGTGGGCCGCAACATCATGGTTTTCATTGGGTCCTGTGGTCACACTTCGCGGACTCATCACTGCCAACGATTATGTCGCAATTTTAGGAGACCACTTGCATCCTATGGTCCGGATGTTGTTCCCGGACAATGACGCCATATTCCAGGATGATAATGCACCCATTCACACAGCTGGAGTTGTTGCAGCGTGGTTTGAGGAACATCGGGATGAAGTTCAACACCTCCCCTGGCCCGCCCAATCCCCAGATCTCAACATAATTGAACATCTGTGGTCCATCTTGGAAACACGACTCCGGCGACGATTTCCACCTCCATCCTCTCTCACAGAACTGGCCGATGCCCTGCACGAGGAATGGTGTAATATTCCACTTGCTACCATTCACGACCTCTATGCCTCCATCCCACGTCGCATCAAGGCTGTTCTGAAGGCGAAAGGTGGCCCGACACCATATTAATCTGGTAAGTTGCACTTTCGTTCAGGTGTTTCCATTATTCTGATAAGCATCTGTATCTCTGTTCAAATATATGTAATAAAAGACTGAACGAGTTGTCGAAGCAGACCTCTTGACTGATGCACACATCAACTCTGAGGAACTTATACACGAGTTTGCAGCAACCAAAGTGGGGAGGAAGCAGCCTCATTTATGAATGGTGAATTTAATTTCTCAATACATTACATAATTTTAGGTATATAGCACATACAGAAAATGAATTGTTTGCACTATATTTATATTATTTAGTATTATCCTTCTCTTTTTATTTCAATATGCTCTCTAATTATTATATTAGCCTGTAAAGATACTGCA
>JAGDQP010012091.1:12910-35425 GCA_022664845.1 Lepisma saccharinum
GCGCCCCATTAAGTTTGTGTCTAGGGGCGCCGAGGAAGCTTAATCCGTCACTGACAATAATCTTGATACCAGTATTGATATTTTCGGGTCTGAAAAGACTTTCCATCGAATTCTAAATACCAACATCTGAGGTATTCATCTTGTGTAGGCTATTATAATCGCCATGTTATTGATATCACTGGCTGTGTTATGTGTCGTTTTAACCGTTTTCTATCCACTGCTGGATGAAGGCATCCCACTTTTTCTTTCCACATATCTCGGTCTGCTGCTATCCTCATCCATGTAGCTCCTGAAAAACGCTTGATTTCATCTACCAATCTTACATTTGGACGTCGTCTCGGTCGTTTCTTTTCTCTAGGAATCCACTATAGTACATTTGTCGTCCACCTTCCATCTGTTCGTCTAGCTATGCGACCAGCCCATTTCCACTTCAGCTTCTTCGCAGTCTTGATTACATCCTCTACCTTTGTTTGTGCGCGTATCCATTTATTTGTCTACCTGTCCCTCCTGGTTATTCCTAGCATGACACTCTCCATTGCTCTTTGTGTGACTCTCAATCTTTGAGTCGTTTGCGCATTAGGCGTAAGAATTGCATAGTTTCATCGAACGTTTTGTTTCTTTGTTCTCAAAGAGATTGAATACCATTGTCCGATTGGATGCTGATGATGACGTATGCCGTTACACGGGAAGTCTTTTTATTCATGTAACATAACAAAGCAGCTGAGAATTGTTACTACAAGGTGTCTGTAATATGATCCAAATATTTTACATTGATTTTCTTTCTTAAAAACCAGAAACGTTTCTCTCTCTCAAACGTGCAAACTATTTATTTGTCATTTGAAGACATGTAAATGTTTGAATTATAGCCTGTCCATGAGTCATTATTTCCAATAGAATTGTATCAAAGTTAGTAGATTATAAAGAAGATAAAAATGATGTACGAGAGAAAAAAATACCACTTGATATAACTCATAACAAAAATGTTCCAGTAAAAATATTTTTAGTGCCCAAAGTTGGTACGTATTAAGTAATTTCATTGTTTAATACATTAATCAGTAATTAATCAAATAATACTTACATTATAAGAATATTATCATTGTCAGAAGTATTAAAGCACTTTGATGCGATAGTGAGTAAACTTGATTTTATCAGGACATGTTGTTTACAATTTGTCTATAAAAGTGTATAAAAAGTGCATAGATGTATTAAAAAGGTGTATAAAATATAATTGTATATATAAGGTATAAAAAGTATATATAAATTTTGAAAGAAGATAAAAAGTTTATAAAATAAATATATAAAAGAACTGTTTAAACAGTTAAAAGAAAAAGTGTTAAAAATCTAAAAATGTGTTTAAAATGTATAAAAAGTTGTGGGAAAAAACAAGTGTACAACAAGTGTTCAAAAATCACCTTTTTAAAAGGACATCCCGATGTTTTAATACACAATACTGACACATCCTATGTAAGATTAGCTTCAGAGAAAATGTTCACAAAAAGTGTATTCTTTTGGAGCGTAGTAACTAGACACCAGATGGCTCCACCTGCTAGTGGCGGTATCACTCAATACTCTACTCAAACCATTTAGTTAATATTTCCTTATCTTTGCCATACTTATATTACTATTAATTATGACAGTCATTAACGTGAAACTCCTCCCCCCTCCTCCTCCTCCCTAAAAGAAATAAAGAGGACTATAGTCTTGAGTGTTAGTAGCGTACTGCATTCTTGTTCATTCTTGCGTCAAATGTTCTTTTTTTTTTATTATTGCCTTCAACTCATTATGTCATCTAAGTACACTTTCGTCTTCTGTTGAAACGTCTTTTTGCTTTTATTTATTCCGAAGCAGCCTGTGTCACCTACGTTATCTCCATTCTCAACTTGAAGCATTCAGTTATGCATATTAATTATCATTCTTGAATAATAACATTGCATACGACTCTGAGGCTCGGATTTACACAGCCAATCAGCGTTAAGATTAGTACTATACAAACTTCTTTTAAGAAAGAAAAAGAAATCAGAAAGGGTATTGGCGCTACTTTCGATTTCATCTCTCTCCTAACCCCCCACCACAACCCCCTTCGTCTTCGCCTTCTCTACGTGTGGTGTTTATGTCTGTCGATCTATCTGTGTTGAATATAAGAGAAGTTTTTAAGGAGGTCTGTTTGCATCTTAATTTTTGGATGAGCAGTTAGCACAGCAGAACACTTGCTAAGGTTGTAACAAGCTATGACATTCAACAGTTTTCTTAACACGTGACTTAATTAAGGATGTCTCTAATTTAGTTTTGTTATAAATCCCCCACCCTCACCTGCCTCCTTTTCTCTCGCTTAAATCCTTGAAGGTAAAGAAGTAGTTGTTATTCATCTACAAACTAATATAGGAGAAATGATGACGTAAGATTGAATTTATGTTTGAAAAAAATGTTTTAGAAGAAGAGAATTCGACAGCCACCCAAAAGACACCAGTCAAAGTTTATTAATCCATAAATGATTGAAAAAAAAAATTAAATACAAAATGCTTTTCGTGCGCAGAATCAAACATTAGGTAACAGAATAAAGAATAAATTGTCAGAACATGGATTAGGGATAATCTAAAGCAACGATCTCCAACAGAAGATGGCAGCACTATCTTCGTATATGTCTGGTGTATTCTTATCATTGCACAAAATTTCCTTTGCTGCTCCTACAAATTGAAGCCTAGAGAGTTCAAACTTTCAGGGAAGAAAGTTCATAACCAATTCAAGAGCATGATCAATGCCGTTTTTTTAATTTTTGTTTTCCTTCATTGTTGAAATCGCTTCATTGTTGTTGTGAATATCGAAACCTATGACAATGAAGCTCTTTCAACAATGAACAAAAAAGAAAATTCAAATTTGGCATCGATCATGCTCTTGAATTGGTTATGAACTTTCTTTCCTGAAAGTTTGAACTCTCTAGGCTTCAATTTGTAGGAGCAGCAACGAAATTTCGTGTAACAGTAAAAATACATTAGACATATACGGAGGTAGTGCTGCCATCTTTTGTTAGAGACCGTTGCTTTAGATTATCCTTAAGGATTAAACATAAAAGCAAAGCAAAGGATGAAGAAATGAAACAACCTCAGCAAAGACAAAAACTGGAAGAAAAAAAGTAGAACAAATATCTGGACTTCATCTAGGGAGAAGTTGGACAGAACGGTGAGGTGTAACTGTTACTGTCAGAATACTTTTCGGCTTTAATAAAACTTTAATCCTTCTACTATGCAGAGATATAGTAAAAGTGTTTCTTTTATCTAGGAAATGGCTTTAAAGAAAGACAGTTTTTTTTTTTCGTTTTGACCAACCAGTATGATAAAATTGGGTAGTCATTGAAATCAATAGTACATTTCATCATACATCGCAAATCATAGATCACCTCCGCCATCTTGGTATGACACTAAAATTGATTTACATGGAAATAGTTTTACTCGTTTTATGTCTCTCAGAAGTAGAATATTCAAGTTTCATTTTCACGAAATTTATCTTTGTGGTTATTTTGACTCTTGTAGAGTTTTGGTTTGTGAAGTTTCTCTCAAATATTTGAGTATAAAGTATTATTAATAGTTCACCATATAAGTCACAATATGTCAACGGGAAATTATACTATTCGAGTGTAAAATATTGCATTTCTATAAAACAGCATGAGTGAAAGAAAACATGACGAAACACTAGGCGAAAACAGAAGTTAACAATTACTTTCCTGAGACACATAAAACGAGTAAAACAATTCCCATGTCAGTCAATGGAAAGGTCATACCAAGATGGCGGGGGTAATCTACACCGTTAACATAAATCTATAATCTCTGTTTATAAGTGCAGAGGCTATGACAACAGTGATAATGATACAGTAAAACCTTGTTTATTCGGACTTCATGGGACCGGACCCGTTCCGAATAAACAAAATTCCAAATAAACCATATTTCCCAATTTTTCATGGTTTAGACAACTGGAAATCGAGCAATCCGGTATAAAATTAGTTTATTTTTACAAAAGACAAAATTTATATTAATAAGTTGAGAGCAAATACAGTACAACCCTGCACATTTACACCCCACAAAATTAATTAGACGCACTAATTTGTATACAATTTCCAGCTATGTTGAAACTGATAAAAAAAAATACTTTATTGTTTTTCGAAAAATCGTTCCTGATAGACCAGAGTTCCGGATTAACGAGGTTTTAGTGTATAGGAAGATAAGGTTGTAATTAATAAATCAATGTGAAGGATAGACGAAAAAAAATGTAATTTCTGTTTTGATAAGTTATACAAAAATTGGAAAACAGTTTTGAACATCTTCAAAACAATGCCATCGTGATATAAACCAGTTTTCTTTCAGAAAATATCTACTTTTAGAATCTCGACACGAATAGGGAGGAGCTCGATTTTTTTCCAACAGCTTTCCTCCCCATTTTGTTCAACTGCGTAAATTTTAAAGTTTCAAGATGGTTCTGCTCAGGAAGTTGCAACAAGGTCAAACTACCACGATAGTACACATAAATAACTAAAATAAATAAGGTGAGGTACTTATATTTGTCGGTCCAAGTTTATCAAATCCACAAACGAGCAACATATTTGATGTTAAAATAAATCGAGGTGTAGATTTTTTTTTTTTTTTTTTTAATCAAACGCCTCTCGAAGGCACACTTTTCATGAAATCACTACTGCAACTGACGCAACTACCTCTGTGTTGCATCATCCAGTAAGTAATTCAACTGTCACCTCGCAGATGGCACCATCAGTCTGAGCTGAAGGGCGCACACCTCACCGTTCTCTCTGACATGCCCATTTTGTCAAACTTTTCCCTACCTTGAAATTATTATAAGTGAAGATATGAAAATAAGAAAATAAAATAAAATTGAAAACACCAATGGCGAAAGACGCATTCACTAAGAATAAGAATCTTTTTTTTTTCTTCTGGGCCGATAAGAAAGATTAAAGGGAAAAGACTGATGTAACGTTTTGTACGGAATATCTTGTTATATAAACTGCAAAGTGCTGGTAATGTGGACATGCAGCAGAATGAAAAAAAAATCAGTGTTGCCATTCTGTTAACAATCGCAAAGTCTCCGGTCCCTTTTAAAAAAGTAATTTGGCAACACTGATAACTGCAATGCTTATGGAGAGAACATCCACAATATTTTTTTCCTATCGTGATAAATAATTTTTGTGCCAAATTTGGTGCTGATACATACAACGTAACAGAAGCAATTTGAAGAATGAATATTACAGAAAATAGGTTGGCAACCCTGACAATTGGGGCTCCTGGGAACGGGGACCTCCACATTTTTCTTTTCGCGAGGAATTTTCATGCTCTATGTAGTATAATTAGATTCATAGAAATTGCCGATGGATTTTTTTTCACAGTCCGAAAATTGCACGATTTGGCAAACGCGCGGCAATCACACATACGACGGCGCAGTGTTGCCATATTATGCGTTTTATTGTACTTAAGAAAGTGTACCGATTGGCTATTTTCTTTGAAGCGGAGTGTACACAAAGGGAAAATATGTCAAGCAGTGTTTTCATCTCAATTTCGTTTCTTAATACATGAATGGTAAAAAAAAATTAAAAAAATAGTAAAGTAAATTAGCTAATGGACGCAATACAAAGTATCTAAGTGTTGTTTGTTTGTTTATTATTATTTGTTTGAAATACGAACGACCAATTTCCTTATCTCGGTTAACTTTTGTTCCACATCTGTTGAACAACACAGTAGCAATCTTCAAAGGGACAGAAAGGTGTTATATCGAAATTAATACCTATATGTATGCGTGCATGTGTGCGTATAGAAAGTATTTCTTTCAATAGTTGTGACCTAGAAAAAGGCACTGAACTCAAACACATGATGTAGAGTGGGAGGGAAAGGGAAGGAGGTCTTAACCAGCCAAGATAATTTTCACGTGCGTACACGCACTACTTAGAACTTTCCTTGCTGACACTCCCCCTTCGCTCCACCCCGCATATGCTACACACACACACACACATCTATCTACCTGTAGAAAAAAACGAGTTAAGGGGGAAACTTGGGAGGACAAGATTATGAGCGATATGGTGTTTATGCTTACGTGTTTGCAGGTATAGGCGGATATGAACTCAGTCACCCTCCCCGCACACACACTCCCACCCACACAATAACATGTATATATATACACACACATTATATATACATTATATATATATATATATAAAAAAGAGTGAAAAAAGTTTTTGTAGCCTTTCATTTTTTCCACAGTACGCGAACCTGTAATACCCCCTCCCCCTCCCAACCGCCCTTGGTCGGTCACCCCATTATTCTTTGCGTGTTATGACGTTGTCCTGCGACCATCCATGGTATTGCGTGAGTTGTGCGTATATAAGTATGCTCATATATATATTTATATATATGTGTGTGTGCGTATGTGCGTGGGCTATAAAAAAAATCCTGATAATTTTACCGGAAGAGATAAGTCAAAAAATATTTCTCACAGTAAATGATATGCCCTCTTAAAGAGGACCCAGTTAACTTTTTTTTCTCCCTTTTTAAAAAAAAATGAACACAAGAAAGAAAAAAAGGAAGACATTGTTATCTAATGAATAGCCTGCCTAATTAACTAAGTTTTTAGTTTGTTTTGCATTTATTCAACCAAGCATCAAGAATTCTAAATAATGCGCTCATCATTTGTCATTCTTTAAATGAATTCTGGGTATCCAGTGAGCTTTTATATAGACAGACAGATACGAATATATCTCTACCGGAAATCTCTTCTGGAGAGAAAGAAAAAATACGTAGATGTATTGCTAAATTAGAAGCAAGATAAACAACTATAGGGGGGACTCCTGCACAACTAAATTGATAGGTTTTAACCTCTGTTCGTGTACAATGACTTCTAGGACATGTGTTATATGAAATCTTGTCGAAATTAAAGCGATCGTTATTGCGAATGTGAATGCGATTATGAATGTGCAGAGGATAGAGATTGCGAATGTATTGAATTCAGATAAATGTGAATGAGAAGGTGTGCTTTCCCTTAATTGGACTACAACATTTTTTTTCACGGCATTTCTCTACTATATGCACTTGTATGAAATGAGACATGGAATTTCTCACCATTTTGTGTACTCGGATTTTCTTTCACTAATTTCATCAATGTTTACTTTTCCAATGTTCAAATTCTCACGAGAAGCTTTCCCAGCAGCACCTCGATGTTGGCCGATATCACTAACGAATGATTGCGATACTGATCGAGGTCGTTATATCCGAAATCGATCCATAACGAATGGCTAATACTTTTGGCGATATAGGTCGATGTTGATCGGTATCGGGGGGGATCGATAATAATAACTTTCGGAGAGTTATTTCGATATTAATCGATATCGGATAATAATATCTACTGATGTTCCAGAATGTTATCAATTGATAACGGATTTCACCAGTTCTCAATATTTATAGATACCGGAGAACGATGTTTATCCATGTCAATCGGTATATATATATATATATATAATTCACAGTCATATTCAAACCACTACTGGATGAGGTCTCTCCCGGAGGGAGGAGTTGGTCTACTGCTTCCACGCTGACATGTTGGGAGAGGAGAGCCGAAACCACTGTCTTTTATTCACAGCAGCTTCCCAATTGCATCATGATGCTGAGTGAGCACCGTTCCCTTGGCAGGGCCGGGATCGAACCCGGGACCCTACGATGAGAAGTCAGCGACGCTAACACCACTAGACTAGCAAAGCGGTTATATATATAGACCGAGATATGTTGAAATTAAAGGGGGAGGCCTTCATCCAGCAGTGGATAGAAAACGGCTGAGATATATATATATAATTCACAGCCATAATCAATCCACTAGTGGATGAGGCCTCTCCCCGAAGGTAGGAGTTGGTCTACTGCTCCCATGCTGACCAGACGGGTTGAGAGCGTCCCGGGTTCGATTCCCGGTGGGGGTTCAAAAATATCGGTGTTGACCCAGCATCATGAGGAGAATTGGGGAGCTGTTGTGAATAAAATACAGTGACGATCACAGTGAAAGCTTCGGCTCTCCTCTCCCAACCCGTCTGGTCAGCGTGGGAGCAGTACACCAACTCCTCCCTCCGGGAGATGTCTCATCCAGAAGTGGATTGAATATGGCTGTGAATACGATACTGATGTGCTACTGGTGTACGTATTATCGGTCATCAGGCATCACATGAAAGAAAAAAAAAGAACAGAAAAAGTTTTTAAACTGAAAATGCACATAGGGTGAGTAAAAAAAAAAAAGAGGAAGAATTTGTTATGTTATGAAGAAAACTGGAATCCCGTTATGCTTAACATATATGATGAGTACATATAGAAATATATCTTCTTCGAAAGTCAAAACACGAAAAACAGAACAAGAATATGAAAATGAATCACGATGGAAGGCAAGGAGAAGGATGAAATTGAAGAGAGAGGGAGAGTCACGACAAATCAACACAAGGAGATATATCTCTGTGGATGTACAGTACTTGTGGTGTACAAGTGGCTGAATGTAGCCGTCTTATTAAGAGCTACTTTAAAAACCACTCGGCTAATTAAAAAAACAAAAAAAACAATTGAAGTGGACAGGAATAAGGAGGGGATCTTTGCTCAACGGTAAAAGATACTCCGCCATGTTATCAAAAATTTTGAATCGTAACTACGTATGCGCGAAGTTGAAAAAGAAACAAAACAACTTATTTCAGAGCATCAGAGTGTTTTTGAATTATATTGATTTTAGCTATAACTGGTAATTATTATTGCTACTAAAACTGGGTGGCGCAATAGTCCTTTAAGGGCCTTGACCTGTCAGACGGCTGCATTACGTTCAAGAAGAAGGTTACGTCGTAAGTGTAACGTCTCTTTGTAATTGTGTGTGTGTGTATGTCCACAGTAGCTTCAAGTAGCTTCCCAATTGTTCTCATGATGCTGGGTCAACACCGAAATTTTGAGCCCCACCGAGAATCGAACTCGGGACCGCTAGCACTGAAGTCGAGCGCGCTACCGACTAGGACATGTAGGAGACTCATTCCTACTAGTCTACTGTTAACATTAAATCGTGTTTATTACTAGCTAATATTTCCCGCCGTTCATCTAGGACAAAAGAAACAACCGCGTAATCAGGGAAACGTAATATTTGCTGTTTTTATCCTGCCAAATTAAAAAAAAAGAAGGATACTTATTAAAAGTGCAAACGGGAAAAATTATTTGGAACAAACATAAAGTTCTTTGAAAAAATCAACATGAAAAATATAAAAAATCAATGCGAATCGAACCCGGGTCTTTTGATCACCAGTTCAATACTCTATCCAATACAAGCGGTCGATCGAGAACGGTTGGTTTAGCACGGTCTTATATCCCGTACATGCATTGTTAACACGAACTAAAACAGTGTGGTAGAGTATATAGTTAAGTTGGACGCCAAGAAATGGCAGTATGTACTACAGGGATTCATAACGAGATGCACAAGCTCCCTGCTCCGACTGGTTAGCAGTTTTCCTCGTGTCCTTCCGAATATGTCACCCGCAGAGTCTCGATGTCGTGCTAGTTGCATAAGTAAGCTTTACATTACAAACTTAGGGTAGACACAATGACAACCTAGTCGAAGTTCCATATAGTAAGAAAAAGTGAATAAAGGTTTTAGCACCAATTTTCACATTAATATGGGCGGAGAAAAATCGACTGGACAAAAATATGTGTCACGAGAACGTATTGCAGATATTAGGCAAGAGACGAATAATACTGGAGACTTTAAAGAAGCGAGAAACAAACTGGTTAGGACATTGTGTGCGCTAATATTACATATTAAGGGGTGAAATTGAAGACATACGTTAGAGGAAAAGGGGGAGACGAATCCAGCTCCTTGATAATATAGAGGAAATTAAATCGTGCGCTGAGCTAAACAAGTGACGCAGAGCCCAGTACGGGTACTCTGCATATAAGCTACCACTAGTCTTCAGAACATTCTATTTGGATGATCAATGTTCCGTTGGAAAAATTGCGGCGAGACCTTTCCAGCGACATCTCAACCACCTTCCTAGCCCTAGTTGTTCGGCTTAGTTGAAAGTTTTTGACTGACGGACGGTTGTACAAGGGTTCACAGCACTATCTGTTTCGTTGTGTGTTCGGTTTATCCATCTACATAGGCCCTAACACATCAATACTTTTCAAATATGGTATTCATAATATTTTCTTAAATCGTTTATCTTGTACCATAATTCCTAGCTATTGATTAACCAAACAACAAAGAACAGTTACTCAAATATCAATTAAATAACATGCGAATTTCTACCACTTGGAAGTCAACAAAGTGTAACCAGAACCTCGACACACAGACTATTCTTATATTTTCTTATGCTCATCATATGTGTTCCTTCAGTACTGTTATTATGTATCATGTTAGCCATTTGAAATGTTCTACAGGTTTGTAATATTTTAGGAAGGCCCTAAAGTTGTGACAATATTCTCTGATCTTATAGTACCAAGAGCTCAGTGACGATGACAACAAACGGTTGACTTTAGAAAGCACACTGGATTGCAACACCATGTTTAAGTAGCAACAAATCAATGCTTGAAGTGTGTTAGAAAAGGTAAGGGCAATGAATACTTAAAGTATGAAGAAAGATTTTCCTATTGTTAACACTGTGTCATTCTTTGATTGCTCCAAGTAGAGCTTTGGATGACAGTCCAGAGATGGCACTACAAGCTGTCATTTTTCTTTCTTTCCTGAAATAAAGACAAATTGGAACCGCGGCTTCAAAAGGAAAATCTTTATACTTTTAAGTATTCGTTGGTAAGGGAATGGTTGAAGAATTGGATTAGAAAAGGTAAGGGAACGGTTGTAGAAGTGGGTTAAAACAGATAACGTACCGTACGCTTTCACCTGGTGGCGGCGATTCCCTATTGAAAGTAAAGACAATGAGCTCCTATTAATAAAAAGGTAGGGGCACGGTGTGCCTCCTCCCCCACTTTGAGCACTGGAACTAATACAAATTATTGTAAACTAGTGTCGTGCAGTAGAGTGACTCTAAACTAATAAAGGAGCCTTATGAAAAGTAATCCAGACGAACAGGGATTTGAGTTCACAAAAAATGTTAATCAATTACATTTCCTCAATACCAACTAACTGAAGTCGTTTAAGACATCTTAATCATATGTAAGCTATAAAGGTTGGGCTCATATTGCCTTTAGCTATCTTGTCATATTGCCACAAAAAAATCGTATGTTTTATGTCAAACATATCTGAACAATAAAACAGAAAGAAAGAAATTTACATCGTTTGGCTTGAAATTACTATTTGCAAGCTTTACAATTGATCGTTTGATATGTCTTGCTCCATCTAGTGTCCATTCAACATTTTAATAGGTCTGCGTAAATTAAATGATGGCTCAGGGTCAGTTCTACAATCGACCGCTAAACTTCTAGTCAGCGCTAAGTTGGCCAACTATCATTTTGCGTGCTCTCATTGGCCAAAATCTAGAAGTTTAAAGGTCGATTGTAGAACTGACCCTAAGACTGTAGAAATGATATACACCAGATGAATACTCACTGTTACGATAAATACGATGTAGTCCTCAAAGTAAGAAACAGAAAGACTATAGTTGTGCAGAAAAAGGTCATATATATATATTTTGGTCCAAAATAGTTACAAATCTAAGTCACCCTTAAAAATATTCTATTACAGCGTTAATTACACCATAGCATTTAGAAGTTTATATAATTGAGAACTGACAGCAAAAGTGTCAGCAGTCCCAGAGGAAGCTACAATGCGTTCTTTTAAGCTGAGTCTTCACTCCTGAAGTTAAACATTACATTTAAGGATAAACTAAAGCAACGATCTCTAACAAAAGATGGCAGCACTATCTTCCGTGTATGTCTAATGTGTTTTCACTGTTACACGAAATTTCCTTGCTGCTCCTATAAATTGAAGCCTAGAGAGTTCAAACATTTAGGGAAGAAAGTTCATAACCAATTCAAGAGCATGATCGATGCCGATTTTTAATTTTCTTTTTTGTTCATTGTTGAAAGAGCTTCATTGTTATAGGTTTCGATATTTACAACAACAATGAAGCGATTTCAACAATGAAGGAAAACGAAAGTATAAAATCGGCATCGATCATGTTCTTGAATTGGTTATGAACTTTCTTCCCTGAAAGTTAAAACTCTCTAGGCTCGAATTTAGAGGAGCAGCATTGAAATTTCGTGCAACGATAAAAATACATTAGACATATACGGAGATAATGCTGCCATCTTTTGTTGGAGATCGTTGCTTTAGATTATCTTTAAACTTAAATGACCTTTTTAAGGTCATTTCTCGAAAACCTTACATTAGACGTCCTGTTTGAACTTGAAGCCGAACCATTGCCCTAGAAACCGGACGCTTGGTAATCCCAGTGTAAACAGTACTCTGGTTACCTCGTGGTTACCTTAGTGATACACATCAAATATAAGGTCGATCATCAAATAAGAGGATAATAGCATAATAGAAGTGAATTTTCCTTTGTAGGAAATACGAACAAACTCGTGATTTGTGATCTACATACGCCAGTTACGACACATCTTGTTGTTACGACGTGGTATCTAGGATTGAACGCCAAACACTAGTTATAATAAGAAAAATGTAAACGAAGATAGTGGGCACATGAAGTAGAAAAAATAAATTATTCTGGTATCAAAAGTCATAACACAGCCATGGAGTCGTAGACAATGTCATGAACTTCCTACTAAACTAAATCTACAATAAACTCTTATGGTATAACAGGGAAAATTGGTCTATGAGGCAGGGCTCGGAATGGAAATTTTCACGAAACGGAACGTTTTACTTCCGTTAACATGCTATTGCCCTTTTTTGTTTATGATTATCATATTGACGAGACAGAACAGGAAGGTTCCAGGTATCCACGAAGGTTTACTCAGTCCATTTCGAACCCTGCTATGAGCACTGCCTGACAGTTCTCATTCAACGGAATATTGTAAATCATGGCCAGCGTAACGACTCCTAATGCCGATTATCTTGGACTCCATGACCAGAGTCCGCCACTTCATTATTCCAATGGTTCTCTATTTGTCCTTATAGTCCGGGGACAACAACGAGAATGGCGAGAGCGAGAGCGTTAGCCACTCCCCTAAAGGTGGGTTCGCTAATTTCCTACTTTACCCTGTACAGTACTGTGTGAAATTAAGTAAATTGTATAAGTAACTACGTCGCATTGAATACCGAAGATACACTCTCAAATAACTAAGATGATATGTATATAAACGTGTACTACGTAATGCATAAGCCTGGTCGTTTTGACGTATATATATGCGTCGCTCGGTATGAAAAGGTTAAAAATATTTAATATTGCAAATGTGTCTTTAACACTATAATGTTAAGTCATGAGTTTGTGATGTGAGTAAAAGGTCTCTAATATTAAAGAACTCTATGATTCAAATATTTAATATGTATATATTGGTTGATCGTTTAACTTCAAGAGACACCTCGAAAATATTGGCCAAGGAACAAAAAAAAGCAATATCTTTCACTATTATATAGAAGCAAACATGTTAATTTTTGTTATGACGCTCTTCCTCAGATTCAAGCTTGTGCGTGGTTCGGATTCAAAGAGATTCTGTACTTAGAAGCCACATGCTCCACACACACACGAAAAAAAGCACAGATGAGCTTTTACCAATTTGTACAAATAAATAAATAAAAATAAGTAGTTTTTCGAGCAAACTATCTTCAAAGTTCCACCAAGTTATGAGATTTTTGTGTAAAATTTCCCTTTTTCTCTGCACAATTTGACTTAATTTCAGAAAAAAAAAATGTTAATTTTTTGCCTTTTCTGCAAAATTTATGACTAAATTCCCCGCATTGGGGAAATTTGTCCCACACTCTACAGTACTAATTTTCTGCCGACCGGGTGGCCGAGCAGCCTGCGGCGGTAGGCCATCGGCTCGAAGGTCGCGGCTTCGAGTCGCGGCAGGGGCATGGTTGTAGATTTTAACAGCTAAAGATGAATCGTGACGGGCCGAAGTCCAAAGTTACTAGACTGGTCCATATAAAAATAAAGTTTATCAAAATACTAATTTCCTAGATTTGAACTTACGCAAAACCAAGCAACAGCGATGCTATCGCCACTCTACTGTGACGGTAGAATGAAGAACTAAATCTTGCATAACGATATCTTCCATTATCTGTAAACTGTATTGTTTGTGGCCAGACCATGGAGAAACGAGGTAGTGTCCCTCGAAAGAAACGCAATAAAAATTAATTTGGATGTTTTCTATCTTACCAGCGCTTATCCTATCAGTAGTACTTGATGGTGACGAAACTACAATTCCGGCAAATGAACAGAAATTTTGAATATTTCAAAATATTATCTTGAAAAATATATAGGGCCCGAAAAACTGCTTGATATGATTGGAAAATGGAGGAGACTGCGTAATGAAGAATTGCACGAACTTCACGATTCAGCAGATATTATAATAATAATGTTTCAAAATCAAAGATGGACTGTGTGGAGGTTATGTGCTTCTCCGACAAGACGAAGCTTATATCGAGGAAAAGAGGCTGTTGGGAAGACCGAAACGTCGTTGGGAAGACCGAAACGTCGTTGGGAGAACAATATTACAGAAAGGATCTTGAAAAGGTTTTCGTGATAGAATACAATAGCGATCGTTTATTACTGCGGCGATTAATTTGCGTGTTCTATTATTTACTGCCTTTCTTAGAACTTTTTTTTTTTTTAATAATTTCGAAAACAGTGGAGAATGATGGTAAATAGTTAAAAGAATTGAATTGATATTTGCTGAAGAGATTTGTGCATGAACAGTCGAAAGAGTTGTTATGCAGTGTCGCTCTCGTCCTCCCTCCCCGAGTCCCCTGGCGTTGCTTAGGACGAGAAATTTGGAGGTCCACATTCCATCTCAAGTAGTAACCGGCTAGTCCGCCTACCAGCCTGACTGACAAGTAAAGTAATGCAAGCGCCAACCCGAGCCAAGTCAAGGCGAAAGGGTTTTTTTTTTACTCTTTTTTTTTTTCGTTTGGGGTGACTTCAGAGATTCAAAGAAGGGGGGTTGAGCGGGGGATTTTTGTGCGAGAGAGAGAGAGGGAGAGAAAGCAAAGAGAGTGAGTGCGTTTCTAGCTTCAGGGGGTTTGGAGTTGAGAATGATGCGTCAAATGCGTATACCTACCTGCGTGAAGTAAGAGCATTGACCTTTTGCTTGAGTCTCCTGCGCAAGATTTTTTTTCCTCGGCGATGTTTTCGGTAGTCACAGGTGGAGAGAGTGGGGTGCAGGGGGGATGGAAGAGATGGATCTTCTCTCTCTCTCTCTCCGAATAGTCTAGATGTGAACGTGCGTGTGCTTATGTATGTGAATGCGGCTCTGTGTATACCGAAGTATGTACGCATGTGCGTTTGAGAGAAAATGAGAGAGAGACACAGAAATCAACCAACGCACACACCTGACATTAAATTCCAATAAATTTTCACGAGAAATATGTCTGTACAAGAAAACAAGTTATTCCCATTTTCGTATTCATTAAAGTTTCCCCACCCCCCATTCTGAGATGAAATTTTATTGTTAAGGAACTTGTAATATTTATTAATAATAATAACTTCTAAATGTGTGTTACTATGTCTTCGCCAGTGGTTCTATAGAATTTTGACTATGATTCAAACCAATAATCTATGAATTTGAGTGTACTATGGATATTTTAACCCCTGTTTTTCTAAAATTCAAACCAAGAATTTAATCATAGTTTTATTTTACGACGTTTCGATGCCATGTCTGCCTCCGTTTTTAGGAAAAATTAAGGCAACAACTATGAGCGAATGGGTTACGCCAGGGCCCTCTCTAACAGGCCGGAATATAGAAAACTGGCAACATTGCCTCTGACCATGTAGAGATCATATCCAAATTATGTTGCGGTTTACAACGTTTCGATAGCAACAGCTACTTTTTTTTTTCATTCTAAAAACGTTTATGTGAATTGATTGATTGATTAGAACGCATTCATGAGTTTCTAATCAGAAGTTAAACTCAGCAGGCGACGTTCGATATTAACCGACAAGATTCACATTATGCTGTGTTGTCACATTATACCCTCCGGCCTGTCAAATAAAGAGGGCAATGGTTACGCCCGTTGCCTTGTAATGAAGGATATTCTGGGTTCGATCTCCGATGTGACTCCAGTACACAAAGTATTTTTTTTAAATATATATATATAGAAACAATTTTTAAAACTGTGAGTTGTGGTTTGAAATAGCCATGCAGATGTTTAGACTCTATAAGTTTTCTATTCCTGTATGAAATGACTATAATTTCAGGCGAAAATATAAATATTCCATTAGTATTTCGTAGCCTGACTGACACTATCTTGAAAAAAAAAAAAGATATGAATAGTTACATTCCTAATTTGGTTAGAATTTATATACACTCCTAATGTGAGTGCTAATTATAAATAAATAAAACGCTTCCAGAAAGTAAGTTTTGCTTTTGTTCTGGACAGAATACAAGAAGCAGAACTGACCAAACAAAAAACGCGAAGAAGAAAAAATGAAGCGTTAGTCTTCTGTCACTTGTCACACTCTTCAAAAGATAGTTTCAAGTTTTTTTTTCTTTTGTCATTTTTTTTTCTTCTTTTTTACAGTTTACTTGTCGCCCCGCGTCACCCTTTTGTCCTCCGCCAGTTGAGATTACACATAGCCCCTCCTTCGTGCGAGATAAGTACAGTGTGCTTGTTTGTTGTTAAGGAAAAGAAGTTAACTTATATGCACACGCAGAGACTAAGAAACGACCTCCCATTGGCTTGTATCAAAGCACCAGGCTACCAACAGAGCGAAAGATTACGACAAATCGTCTTTTTTGTGTCTTTTTTTTATATAATCTTCCTTTTCGAAGGGCAAACTTTAATTTTAATGTGTCAATCATACTGTAATTGGTACATATTAAAATTATAAGTCTTTGAACTAAAATAGTAGTTACAGTAAGCCATATTGTAATATCTGGATATAAACAAAATGGCAAATTTTGATTTATGAGTTAGGACTATGGAACTATTTGTAAAACTTAAATAATGCCAGAGTCGCTGCCTTTAATATTCTAATATTCATTTGCTGTGACGAAGGAGAAGCTGAAAATAAACATGCACAAGTCGAAACGGCCTATTCCTAATGGTCTATGACAGTTAAGGTGTATCTGGACGTATCGAAAGACAAAGAGCATCCCCATGATGGGTTTTGTGTGGTGGTGATGGATTTCCAAGATGTAAGGTAACCATCATGCTGATATTGTAGTTTTTAGTATTCTGAAATAACTCGCAACGTCACCGAATTCTCTAGATCACAATCGTATTGAACCTGAATTGGAAAATCCTTCCCATCCGCATTGGTACAACTAAAGACGGTATTGATGTAAAACAATGGACCCGTGTGGTTACACGTGACCTGAGGAGCGCGTTACCTCATTATCTCCAGGTCATGCAAATTGCGAGCTCTTGCACGTCCATCAGATTGTCCCACAATGCAGTAGGAAAGCATTTCTACTCATTTGGCAGGCCAATATGCTACCTTATAACATCTGTACAATGTTACTTCAGCTATAACATAATATATTGAATGTGTGTTGATTTTAACGACCGGCAGAAACTTCTGGCGGTTTTCAGACAAAAAAAAATCAGGTTGTAGATTGGCAGCACTGCTGCGCAGTTCGGCATTGAGCGCTGGGCTTAGTAGATACACTGCAAAACGAACAACAATAAACGATATGAAACAAAAGCATAAACAAAGAAATTGAAAACGTACTGATAAGTGAGTGTTTGCTATGGGTTACATGCGTTGGACCAACACGGCGTTTGACCAACACGGCGTTGGACCAACACGGCGTTGAACCAACACGGCGTTGGACCAACACGGCGTTGAACCAACACGGCGTTGAACCAACACGGCGTTGGACCAACACGGCGTTGAACCAACACGGCGTTTGACCAACACGGCGTTGGACCAACACGGCGTTGAACCAACACGGCGTTTGACCAACACGGCGTTGAACCAACACGGCGTTGGACCAACAATAAAATTGACAACGCCCCAGATATATAAAACCTAAAAATATAATAAAAAATACTATCTTAAATTATTTTTTTGAGCACCTGCGTAGAACCAACACTGCGTTGGACCAACACCGGCATGAGACCAACACTTCGAAGTACCGGCGTTGGACCAACACGGCGTTCGACCAACACAGATTTTTGCCCTGGGGTGTTGGTCGTACGCCGGTTCTTGCTGCTTGAGAGGCTGTTGGTCGTACGAAGTGTTGGTCCAACGACGCATCCCCTTTGCTATGACTAACATTTTTCAGTATTCGATATCAACTCCAGTAGTACGTGCAATCGAATGAAGGACATACGGATACGATAGACATAAAAAAAAAAAAAGAAAGAAAGACCCAAAGAGAAATGAATTTTTATCGGATAAAATGATCGGTACTCCTAAAATTGCTTTGACATTACTTACGTTGTATTTGTAACAAGTACAGCGTGGTGCATGAATTTAGATACGAGACACAGATCGACTGGCCCAATACAATTAAGCTGGATCAATTTGACGCCGGTTTTCGATTAATCTTGCCTGGAGAAATGGAATTTACTTGCGTCTAATTGGTTGGCCTATGCCTGGGTGTGTGGAACCAAGGAATGGATGAAGATCTAGCTACGAAAGAGAGGAGGAAGATTTTGGAATATTTTAAATAAGGTATTATTGTGCGGACCGTGAAGTTCAGTTGTCTTTTTAATCAATTTCACTTTCCAGGTGATCATGGCTTGCGCTGGCTTTAATTTCGGGTCAATAGAAGTAGATCCGTCTCCCGTATCGAGATGCATGTGCGTGGTGAAGAAAAAAAAAGCTATTTTTGTACAAGAAAAACAAATGAGGCAAGATTATGAAAAATGCTTTGATAATAATGATGAAAATAAGGAAAGAGGACAAAATTAAATTCACCCCAAAGGAACAAAAGGAATAACATCTCCTTCGAAAAAAAAGATAGTCACTGTATGTACTTGATAACAATACATGGAAACTCCATTAGCAGATATTTTTTTTTATGTGTGATCGTTCATCCGCAACTACAGCATAGTAAATATATAATAGGATCTTGATGCAATTATCGCCTTGAATACCGTATTTCCGCACACCTGTTTGAAATCAGATTGTCTTTATTTGTTTTAAAAGCAGCTTCTTAGCTTTTAAAACAGATTTTTTAGTTACATCCAGGTAAAAAAGCAATGGATACTCGATTATAAAGCAACAGAAGTTTCTCGAGAGCTATAGCGGTCTACAATATCATGACTACCATATTTTAAACAGACTTTCGCAATCTTTGAATTAATTTCATTGTAGGAACATGCTTCTTTCAAGTTTCCAAGTGTTCAAAACCAAGGTTTGTTTCTCAAATAATAATAATAATTTTAATGTGGACTCATCCATAAGCTAAATCCGTCCCAAGTTTGAGGGATGACGTTCCTTGGTGAGCAATTTTCAAGGAAGAAAGGACGGACAGGCTTAATTAACATTGGAAAGTCTCAGCCACGAGAATGTATTTGAGCGGTGCTACACGCTGTTCTTTACTGCTGATCTAAATTATTGAACTTTACCACTAGACCACATTGATTGTGAATACTAAATGTTTCGTCACCAAACCGACATACTTCGTAAGCAAGATCAGGTGATTATTTTTTTTTAAAAAAAAAAAACAACATAAACATTACGGATTAATTCGGTTTCATTCCCGAAAATACGGACTCAAATACCGATTCGGTGTAGATATCGTGCATTCGTGCGAATAAGCGAAATAGGTCCTACCCTGTTTTCTTTCCTAAAATGTGTGTGTTTTTAAGTGAAAAAACATTTGCGTATATTTGTGAGAACTTTTTCTCTGTAAAATTATTGTCTATTGAGTTTGTAGACAATTTTTGTAAGTCTTTTTCATTATGCATTTATTTGTGTGTGAATGAATACCTGGTGGGTGACTGGTAGGTAACGCTCGCAGTCTTGTTATTAGCAGGCCTCGGGTTCGATATTCAGTTTAAAGTGTAGTTCTTGTCTTTATGACGTTATCTTCATCCAATTGAAGGTAATGGTAAACCACCATCAGGTCATCTTGCTCAGGGGCTTTTGCGATATATAGATTTGCCTCCAGGAACCCCAGTAGCACACATACGAGTTTTCAACGTTGATTTTAGATTCATTTCGTTGATTAACCGTTACCGGTTGAAAAAAAAATACGTTTATTTTTAAATCATATTTCAACAAAGACGTCATTGCCTTGATAAGACGTTAATACAACGTGTATTCAATATGTTATTTTCAACTATGGTGTAATAGATTTTGTTTAATGTATTTCTTACTAATGTTATGTCAAAAGATATAATTAAAAACTAATTCAATGACACAAATTAATTTTGATGTTATCACGTGAATGTTGAAAACACATTGTATTTTAAACCATATTTCAACGAAGTTAGAATTTCGTTGATACGATATTAATGTGACGTACTTTCAACTATTTATTTATTTATTTATTTATTAGACTTTTATTTTACATGGTAAAAGTTAAGGCTGATAGCCTTGTCTTCCACTTAACCATGATACATAATTAACTTATCAGACGAAAAATACTCATAAATACAAAATTCTAAGTTGATAAAACATATATACAGACACAATACACACACAATCACAAGTTTAAAAAATAAATGAAGTCATTGAAGGATAATGCCAATACATTAAATATACCACATTTGGACGGATATATAAATTGAAGCACCAGTATGGAAAAAAAAAACTTTTCATTAAAATTTAACATTTTTATTTTTACACTGCTTCAGGCAAATGACAGACAGTGACTATAGAGCTTATTTCAAAAGCTGTTTATTGTGCTAGCTGTGCGAACTGCCGATTCTATGTAAAATTAGTGTAATTTTATACATTTTATGTACATTTCATACCTATTCCCACCCTAGACGCTTCCCGAAACCTTGGATCACCCGAAAAGGAATTTTGGAAATGTGCCCGATTTTTAAAGGGTACAGTGCTTCTAACGCCAGTCGCCGTGGCTCAGGCGGTAGCGTGTCTGACTACAAAGTTTCCAGAGTTTCTATCAATTTCACGAGTCGAAATTTGAGTTGGTACCATAACTGAACCCCTGCCCGTTAACTTCCACTCAGGCACGATGTTTGAAATCGTCGTTCGAACCCACGTGCTTCCTCTTCCCAACGTGCAATGCCGATCTGAAATTCTCAACATTAACATATTCATCTCACAGGGATTGGGTGCTATTGGATCACAACACATGAGATAGCACGTTTGAATTTATCACAGTGATGTTGCCAGGAGTTCTTTTGTACTAACGAAGGTAATTGGAGCGCTCATAGCGTCAAATTGTGTAAAATATTACCTCACCTACCAAGTTTCATTTAATAACATTTCTCCCAAAGTTTTCAAAGGAATTAGCAAATGATGATCACATTCTTTTATAAAGAGAACCTAAAGAGCATTGATTGGTGTGTCACTTGATCCATGTTGTCATATAAGAAACTTTCACTTTTTGCCACTAGACCACAATAAAATGGTACAGCATGCAATGCTTCCCCACGATGGCACATTCTCCCTTAAATTAAAAGGGCGTGTGTCGAGATTCTTCCTGGAAATCAATTAGTTACGAAATTAACGGGACGGGAAGTTTCCTTTGGGTAGCCCTGTATTTATACAATATTCGCATTTGGTAGGGACCAGAGCAATTAATTAACACGTCAACTTCATCAATAACTTTAATCTAACACTAAAGTTATCTTCAACGCAATTTTTTATATAAAAGTGAATGGGAAATGCATAACTTCAACACATGTGTATGAAGTGTTGCCTATCCTTCAGGCGTTCAGAAACAAAATCGAAAACTTTGAAGTTCTATAACTCGTCCGAAACGGAGTATTAGAGGAGCGTTCATTTGAACACATTATCAATGCATTGTTGAAGTTTCATGGTGATTTCCTTGTTAGTGATATTTGGAAAAAAAAAGAAGCATTACATCGGGTTGGCAACAATGACAACACGGTGACATTGTGTTTTCACTCTTGATATCCACCATTTTGTTAGAAACAAATTTTCGGAAAAGAGATTTTCATTCAATGCGCCGTTTCTGATTAATAGAACAATATTAATTTTCTTCCCGTGCGTTGTAGACCGTCGACTTTGCACTCAAGTTGGAAACGCTGTATCTCAAAATGTTCATAGGAACTATTTTACTTGTTTCGATATCAGGAATCACCTCCTGATTTTTTCCCCAGAGATTTTTTTACACCCTCTAGGTATATCGTTATTCATGGAAAAGATCGAATAAATTTGTTTTTCCGTCAAATGACAAAATATAATTTAATTTGGATGACATGTATTTATTATATTGAAATAAGTATAATGTTTGTAATTCTATGCTTTCCCACATAATTTTAATGATTCTTCCAGTATTTTTTTTT